>JAFVLL020011442.1:0-16807 GCA_021397915.2 Tor tambroides
GTTAATTCTAAAATCTAATCTAAATATTTATTATTAATTATAACCAGTTATAATTAATGATAAATATTCCCCTTTTGAGCTAATTTGCTACATGAGATTTAGAAAATGTAATCTAGAATGTTAAAATACAGCAAACAGGCGTGAGGAAGTAAATATCTGATATCAGAAAATATACAGATTCATAACTATTGCAGTTAGCAGGGTGCTAAAAGGATGAATCACCCAAAAATGAAAATTCGGTCATCAATTACCTATGTCATTTCAAACGCATATGACTTTCTGGGGATATTTTAACGAAACCTAAGAGATTTGTCTCTCCATTGAAAGTCCATGCAGTCAAAACTTCAAAAAGTTCTTAAAGACACCATAAAAGGAACCCATACGGACAGAGTGGCTTAATCCAGTCTTCTGAAGAGACACAATCACTTTACAGTATAGTATATGATGAAAAGATTTAATATAGGATTTTAACATATGAGGTTTTTTCTCGAACATCAAGCAACCATGTTTAAGCTTCCAATGACCATGTTTATGCAGTATGTTGAATATTATCCCAAGGTTAAGCACATTATGAAAAGCTAATATGTTTATTTTGTGGTCCAAATCTATGCCATTTAAAGTATTATTTCACAGACAAAACTCAGAACAAGATATTCTTGTGCATATTCAGTTGCTGCTTGGGTTCTTCAAACAAAACTCTGAATGTCTCCTCAAGAATTGATGCCACTAATCTGGCAAACTTTGGTAAATCCACTGATTATTTTTTAATCAAAAAGGCTCATTGTTTCAACCTAGTATGCTGTAAGCACGACTTGACGACTTGGTGCTCCCTGAGTGGCAGAAATTGTGTTGAACACAGTCAATTAGACTGAAACTTCTCATTTTTGGATAGTGCTTGCCAGTATTGTGTGAAATATACATCCAGTGATTAATGAACAACTGTGGGCGGTCTGTGGGCATGAGGAGACACTACACTGAACCTTGGTAGCAGCAAATGCAAATATAACATCTAGACCTAACCCTAGGTCACAGCTCTGAAATAGATAAAACTTTGTAATGGTATCCTATTATGTTTATTGATATGTATTATTATTTCATTAAAAGGATAAACAATAGGCAATGCACTTTGCTCTATTAAAAGTAACACTCTTTCTTAATAAATGCGCATTTGATGTAGCCAAGGATTTGCTTGGTGTTTGTTTTCTTATGCTCAAACACCTCTATTAGTTCCAGATATTGTGTGCTAATCTCTTCATCATTTTAAGGGAACTCATTTAGCTGGGATTGCGCCACACTACAATTGCTCAGAACCCTCTGGGAACCTGTTTCAGCATTGCAGAAGATTAATCAATGTCATCATCAGGGGGAAGCAATTAAAACCCAGGGCTAGGAAAGGTAACTGTGTAGCCCAGATGCAGAGATATAGGGAATGACTTCGGTTAGTTATGGACACAACTGCTCGGTTTTTAAAACCAACCAAGCTGCCTCTGTAAGCAGCATTTTAAGGCAGCAAAGGCAGGTTCCCAACACTTTGTAACTAACTGAAATAAGTTTATTCAAAACTAACTAAAACTAACTTATTTTATTTTTTTACAGCTGTGGTCACAGAAAAATTGCTAACTTTTCACATAAAAACTCACAATAAAGCAGATTCCTATAGAAATAACTGGATTTCGCCTATGAAGTGTTGCAGAGCAATGGTAAATGTGAGTCCTCCATGCAGTTTTCTATTTGTTCCTGCCTTTAACATTCCAAATCAACCACTTGTAAGGTTCCGTGGCAGTCAAGATGCTTACTTAGAAGGCAGTTGCCTATATTTGCAGCATGAAAGCTTTTCTGAATAGGGCAAATTATTCCCCTGCTTTTTAAAAAACAAATCTCTAAGGATTCTATGTCAGCATCAATGATGACCAAAACCACAGAAACAATACCACGTGAGAGAGCTGAAGGATTGCGGCACCAGGAAAGACTCTGCACACTTATTATAACCTCGCCTAGCCAATGAAATAGCACCTATGTGCTAATGAGGTCAGTTCTGGAGCGCTAGACCACATCTACAATCCTTGCCTCTCCACGCGCTTTCATCTTCAGCCTCTTTCGCAGTCATAAACGTAAGCATTCCCGCTCAAGCCCTGCTCTTACTCTCTCCATCATAAATACGTTTTTCTCATTGAAGTAAAGGTCAGGTGGTCTCTAAGAAGACATACTCATTCCTATGTTTTAAAAGGAGAGGAAGCAACTGGATAACACACGTGGGAACACCGTGTTCTCTTGTGTGCACGTCGCTGTAGAATCAGAAAACATGTGGAAGATTCTGTCCAACAACACAACAAGGGTAGCCAAATGTCTCCCTGGTGATGTAACAAAAGCTGTTGGTGCGCAAGTCTTCTTCAAATGGCACTGAGATGTACAGTCTCGACCTCATTATGCCTTTTGGACATGATCACTCACGCCCTGATTCATACAAGTCTGGATGAAAGCATGCTTCTTTGGGCTAATTATAACAAGGAGAACACTTCATAGTCTGGAAGCGTACCGAAAGTGTGACTTTGATTAAAGGACTTTGAGTAAATCTGGGCTGCTGAGGGAACAAGAACCAGCTTGTCTGTAGTTTTAAATAATCAAATGAACTTTCAAAGCTATTCTACAAGCCAAAATTTAAAGTAGCATTCCGAGTGCATTCTCTTTCACTAAGAGTGAAAAAATGAATCTAAAATGTCGGACGAAGAAAAAATAGTTCAACAGTTTGGTTGAACCCATTCATTTTCTCCATAAAGGAACTGATTTTGAATTTGGAAAAAGGTGAAATTATGATTATCATTGAAATTATGCTTTTTGAACTATACTTAAACAAGAAGAGCACTTCTTAGTTTAGTAACTGAAAGGTGTGCCTTTGAATAATGAATAACAACTTCCAATGCCATTAGTTCTACAAGCAGGGCATTGAAATTATTTAAAGCTGTTATTTAAATCTAAATTATACACCATATCTCAAGCAAACAGGTTTTCAAATGTGCTTATACTCTCCAACTCACTCAAATGAGCAATGCTGCCCTTTATTTGACAAGATAAGGCAGAGAATACTTTCTGCCTTGATGGCCTAGATAGATATTTTTGTGTGTGGCAATCGCTATCAATCTCCACAGCCCTTAAGCCATGCACACTTCAAACGAGAACGCTACATGGGGTTTGTCATTGTAGGTGCACAGAGGATATTTAGGCCCTGGGGTGAAAGTTGCCTCTCTAGAAGTAAGAGAGCAACCAAGATGCTCATTTGCTTCAGGCAACTTTACAACGTTTTCTACGGATCCTAAGATCCCAACCTTCCACGCACATACATGATGTGGGCGAGTTTTTTATTTATTTATTTTTTTTACATCCTTGGTGAGTCTTTGCACTTAAGGAGACGTTTTTAAGAAATCTGATTTAAATCAGTAAATGGCTTCTTGTGGGAAGCAACTCCAGTGTTAAAAATGCAAAATCAATTCCTCCTGTTTTCTTCCCAAAATGTGTTTTTTATACCAAGTTTTCTGAAGTCCTATAATAACTCTGTGAAGACTGAAAATGTATTCATTATTCATTTAATCATTTTTATCATTATTTAACAAAGCTCCCTTACTAACCACTGTAACCAGATCAGTCAGTAACTTAAACAACATCAGTCAGATTCTTGAATAAATCATTCAGATTGTTTCTTTTCTCTTTTTTTCTCAGATCAGATCAACCAATTCTTTGAAAAGTGAAGAAAAAAAAAAAAAAATCAGGCATCACTACTTCATTTTTCAGCTAAAGATATCCAGTCCCTATTTATTGTTTTGCATGGAAAAGAGAAAACAGCACATTTTTCAAAATATCTCCTTTTGAGTTCCACAGAAGAAAGTCAGTGATAAAGGTCTGGAACAATATGAGGGTAAATGATGATAAAAAATATATACATATTTCTTTAATTCCCACAAGAAAACATTCCTACTCTTGCTTAAAAGACAAATTTGTTCCAATTGGCTTGAGAGTTTTGTCCATGTGAGAAAAAATAACCTCTCATGCAGCATTCTACTTCCTTCAGGCTCAGATATAAGTTTGCAACTTCTCAAGACGATGCCTATATTCTTCCTCGTGTCTCTCAGGTACTGAACACAATCAAACTCAGTCCTGCTGTAGCTCACAGCAGTGGCTCTAGGGATATCAAAATATCTCGCTCCATTTCAACACAGCATACATAAAAAAAACATGCTCCAAAATCACTAGATCTACCTCTTTCCTTTCAATAACCAGTACTGATGACAACCCCAACCCCTTAAAACATGAATTACACATGTATCACTTAAAAGCATATGCCTGGTTAGCACACATCTACAATTTAAAAAAGGACACCTGCAGTGGAAAAACATCCTCCAGACCCTGGCAGGATTCACCATAGTGCCCTCTAGTGAGTTTACCACATAATACAGTTCAAATTTAAGATCATTTATTTTTATGTAGGGCACAAGAGACACTGCATACATAAGCAACACCATCTTAAACAACAGCTTTTATGAGAACATGTATATTTAAATGCAACACCTCTAGGTGCTACCACATGTTCAGTCAGATTTCTGTGCTTACTAAATCTGTGTAGGATAAATAACCATTAATTAGATCCTCAGAATGTGACCTTGAGAACAGCTTATACAATCCTTTAACATGTAGCGCTCATGTGAAGAAAAATTAAACTATCTGCTCCATCTTTGTAAGATCTAATTGGCAGAACTTTAATAAAAATGATTATCAAATGCACCCTGCCATGAGACTGTTATATGGTAAAAAAAAAACAACATACCGGAGATTTCTCTGTAGAACAAATCTTCCATAATTATATTTAGTGTAGAAAGCACTACCCCTTTTTGAAGTAATAAGTAAACCAAGAAATATAAAACAGTTTCCATGGAAAATAACAGAAATCAAATCATCTTGTTGTAGTAAATATTTCATGTATGTACTAGGAAACAGAGCACTTTTTCTCATCCCACATACAGTGCATTTCAACTAGAATAGCTAAATAAAGGGACGATTAACATCTGTCACTTAGAAATGAAGAAAAAAAGTGAAAACAGCTTTAATTTGTTAATACCAGCGGACTGTTGTCATGTGGATGTACTAAATGCATGTTGGCCTGGAGCACGTTGGCTGGGTGCAGTGGCTCGGCAACTGTTAATATGACAAGCCAGCGACTCGGCTGACATAGAGGAGCAATGAAAAATGGATACACAATCTGTTTGTCGCTGGCAGAGTTCCACCCGTCCCTTGTTTCCCTCATCTCCATAAGGACACCTACATCCTGCTCTATGGCATGATGGGAACTTGGTTTGATAATAATAATAATAATAATAATAATAATAAAGAAGAAGGAGTGAATACAGTGGAATACCAGCAACATTGTGTATACCTTATTAAGAGTATACCACCAGTTATACCACCAGAATCATGTAGTTGACTCACTGGGGACAAGGGAGAGATGATTCTATTAGGATGACCTTTGACCTGTGTTTCCCCCAGCCAGCTGGAATCCCAGAGAGGGTAATCAGCAAAGAACTGTGGATCCGATGTGTCCATTTCCTGAAGCAAGCATCTCTCAAACACCCACTGAGAATTTAATGGGGTGCCACGAGTTGGGTTGTCCACTTTCTTGCCAACAAGGAAAGTAATGGTCACTGATTCATAAGGGAAATGTCACTGTAGTGACCTTCATCTTGGACCACCAAAACATTGCTCCTGTGACATCCTCAAACTAGAGGATTCTGGCAAAGTATCAGCAATCTTATCAGATATTATCATGTGTTTGAAAAAAGGGTTAGTTGCAAAAATTAAAGGTGACACTTTAGAACAGGGACCAATTCCTTCTATTAACTAGCTGCTTATTAGCATGCCTATTATTAACATATTGACTGTTTATTATTGCTTATAATGTATATATTCTGCATGACCATATTCTACACCCCTAATCCTACCAATACCTAAACTTAACAACTACCTTATTAACCATTAATAAGCAGCAAATTCAGAGTTTCCAACTATGTTTCCATCCACCTATTTTAATGCGAATTTTAGAATATCACATTAAAAGTGGACCGATCTCATTGCACAGCATCTGAAATGTTGTTTTGTTTGTTCTGAAATGTCTGTCATCAAAGTATTTCTGAAAGCAATGACAGTATTTATTGTGTTCCATCTGCTCATCTGCTTTAATTTATCATAAATGAAAATTATTACATTAAGTGGTTTCTCCTACTTTTCGTAGTGATATCTAGTGCCCATTAATCAGGAAGTGATGATTTTGTTCTCTTTGACTCGTTGGATGGAAACGCTGCTTTATTCACAAATGTGTTATGCCATATTCCAGTTTTGCGCTTAAGTTAAATTTGAATCTTTGGATGGAAACATAGCTACAGACGTAAAAGCCGTAGTTGATTTGCTAATGGCGAGAATTGGATCTTAAAATTAAGTGTGACCAAATTAAAACTCTTGTCATCATTTACTCACACTTACATCTTTCCGTATACAGTACACGTCTTTTCCAACTCCATAAAACTTTTTGTTCATCAAATCTAGATAAAAGACATATCTCTTCAGCCAAGCATTGACATTATGCTTCTCGTAAGCTTGCACTAAAATTATATCTGATAGAAATGGTTACATGATAATTGTTTCCTGTTATGAACTACCATATTCGTTGTATCTGCTTTCCTGAAAATATGACGTTAACTAACCACATTACATGTCATACACATCATAGCTTTATATTATAGCCATATGGATATGGACTTTGATACAATCATCTCTGGCTGATGACACATATTTCCTAATGGTAACACTGAAACTTCTTGACTGCATTAACTGCTAAAATGCATTACCAAATAAACAAAACCTTGAGTAAAGTGCAGTTCTCTAAAACAAGTGCACAAGATGCACATTGCAACATGCAACATGACACAAATGCTACATTTTGATGGTGCAGGATCACTGGAGTAATGTTTCCTTATAAGGTCATTCAGTGATTGTAGATTTAAGTATGCGTAAGACAACTGACCACACTGTACACAAAAAATAAATAAATAAAATGCTAAGCAGTCACATTGTAGCCTCCAGCTAATTGTATAAAACAAATGGTCAATGTTGACAGCATTTTAACTGCTAAAATGGCTTTAAGATGCAATTACAAATCTCATTGTTATAATTGTATTCTTATTTCTTATTGCTTATCATTTCTCTTAAGTCTATTTTTACTGAATTGCATGAACTGATATTAAATGCATGTTTAGGTCATCAGTTATTTATTAATGTTGACATTTCACATGTTTCATTTTAACCTGAAATTGGCAAATTTGTAGACAAGCTGTTGATGCTGCATAGTATACTAAATTGCTCTTTTTTTAAATATGATTGCTTATCAAAGAAAAAGGCCAGTTTTTGAATGGCAACCAGTAGTATAGTGTTACGTGTAGTGCTAGTCAAGGCGCACGACGAAGGAGTATAACAAAAATAAAGTCTTTTAATAAGAATCCAAACAAGAAACAGAAGTAATCCAGGAGCGAGGGGTAGCAAAACACACATGTAAACCAACTAATAGCAGACAAAGGACTAGGGGAGAACGCAGGCTTTAAATACTGAACGTAATCAGGGAGGAACAGAAAACAGGTGTGTAACTAATTAATCAAAACCATGGAAACAAACGAGGCAGGAAGACGGAGACATAGAAACTTAACTAAAACAGATCATACATGTAACATATAGTAGCTATAACCTTTATATAAATCCATTTTAAAATCCATTTTAAGCTGGTAGGTCAACCTAGTTTATGGAATTCAGTGGCTCATCAAACAGCTAGTTACCAGTTTGAGCCAGATAATTTCATTTATATCCATTTCTATAGTGCTCTGTGTTTATTATTGCCTGTTCTGCTGATTCAGTCCGAGTGTGAAAAATTAAGCTGCAGATTTTACATCAGTGTCTCTCCTCCCAGGTATAAAGTCATTCGCAGAGGGCAATTACACACACACACACACACACACACACACACACACACACATATACACACGTACATGCCTTCGTTTCTGTCAGGTCAAACCATACATAGCCTCTGTTCTCTAACACTGTTACGACTTGACAAGACAGACAGGCATCAGACAAAAGGTCAGAGCCGTGGGCCAGCAGACAGCTGAGTGGAAGTGATGTGTCCCGCAGGTGGCTTTGAAAGAAACTCCCCCACAGAATCTCTTAAACAGTCTAAGACCAACTGCTCACACTGGTCCACAAACAGACTGGTCACCAACACTCAAGCAGGCTCCCTGCAGGTCCCAAACTTTACAGAGGAGCTTGAGAATACCTGGAGAAACTTATCCATTAGCATTTCTGGTCCTCTTAAAGGCAGTTGCTCAGCTGGTTTGTGACCCCTCAGAACTACGCAACCTGCCTGCTGCCATCTTTCATCATGAGCGCTGAAGAAATGCGAGTATCGCTTGCCACCACAGTGCTAGGATGCTGTGACCGCTGGGGTTTAGTTAGATTATTAGTTAAGGTATTGTGTGAGGGATTAAGCTATTTGGCATCATGTTTTAAAATAACACATTTACAAATAATCTTGGAAATAATCTTACAAATAATCATGTGCATATACAGTACTGTATGTACTTCAAGCTTGAACTGCAGACAATTAAATATTGGTTAAATCCAGCCTGATTATTTAAAACATTTAAACAGTTAAATACTACATTGAGACATCAATAAGGCAAGACCACAACCAAATCAATAGACCGTCAATAGATCATATGTTTGATCCACTGGGGAAGTGGCATCTGGGAGTCAACCAGCTCTTATTATGCATGTCTGATTCAAAGCAGAACCAGGCAGAATATCTGTCTAGTGCTCAGCTATGGTCCATCATTACATACGTTGGCAAATGCTACACTCTTCTACCAAGATTTATACCCTCACTCTACACAGACAACTCACATTACACAGACACACACATTCAAACCCACCCCCCACACACCCACACACACAGACACAGACGAACACCTGCGTAAACAGATGTTTCACAGCGAGAGAACTGGTGCAATTTCAAAAAGTTATTTTCGTAAATTTCCACTCACAAACATCAACATTTAGTCAAGGACAATTGAATCGCTCTCACTAAACAAACCGCAATTACCACAAAAGTGTGTAATCACAGTAGGATGAAAAGAAGATATTTCATTTCCATTGCGCTTTGAGGTTTTTACAGAGCCTGAGGGTCAAGACTGAAAGCTGAAATTGGTTTAACTCACACAAATAACTACACACTTATTGAGAAATGTCAATGATTCATATTAGAAACATTCCAAACGTCCACTTCTGCCACAACCATTTGGAAGGGAAACATGTTGCATCAAACTGACATTAATTTGCTATGAAGGTCGTAAAAGGGGAAGAGATAACTTCATGATGTTGAAAACATTACACTGTTATCTGGATGCTATATCCTGTGCACTTCTCTTTATCTGAGATCTGTGGCCACAGCTAAATAAAGAGGTAAGTATACTGATGACATTGCCCCGGGCTGATCTGGGGAGGCTCTCCTTATCAGAACACTGCATATCTGATTGCTGTTTCTGGCTGCTGGAAAACCACACACACAAAAAATGAAATATATAAAATAAAATAAATAAATAAAAAAAGAGAGAATTTGAGATATTATGTTTCTTAGATATTCTCATGGGTGGACAAGGACTACAACAGAAAATACATTTATTTAGGGTGAAACTGGGTTTGGATCTTCTATATGTTAGTTTAAATTATTCAGATAAACCTACAACACTTGAGATGCAACCCAAATATGTTCTGACAGTTAGGAGAAAATCTACTAAGAATGAGTTGCAACCACCAACAGCAGCATACCAAACTGTGCAAACTGGGTACTTTGCTGTACCAAACTGTGCAAACTGGGTAATAGCACATTTCATGCAGCCTCTTAGATTCAAACCCATGACCTTGAAGTTGTTATTACCATGCCTTATTGTTTAAAGCCATATTTTTAATGCCATAGACCCCAAATATAATAATTCCCCATGTACGGCACAAAACCAAACAACCAACAACAACAATTATTATTAATAATAATATTAGTGATAGGGAACACTGATAGCATGACATTAGTTGCAAACAGCACTGAGTATTGTGAATAAGGCACAATCTATAATGAGACTAATTTACATACAATGAAGAGATACTCATGGCACATAGTTAGCTCTGTGTAGATAACGCCTGGTTAAGCTGGATTCCAGGTGGTAAATGAATGCAATAAATTAATGGATATAGAAGGGACACAAGTATTTAGTGAATTTACCCCTCAGACTTCACTAATTTACATATATGTAGCACAATAATGAAGCAGTTGCACATTGTCAGGGTCATAATGGGTGCAGAACTAGTGGAGGCCAACATGAATTATGGGACGTTTGCCTGCATGTGGCATGCATTTGGAGCCTGCTTGTCACCTTCCTCCTTAATAACTCCCACGACCTGGAGAGTCACTTTGGTAATCCTCTGATAAATCAGTGTTAAATGTCATATGCCTTACAAGCGGAGGTGGTTGAGAGTGTCTGTGACTTCTAATGGCCCACAATGCACTGTTACACCTCCTCACACATTTCAAACATGTTGTGAAAATTAACTTTAAACATTTTTTAGGAGGCTGCAAACGCTTTGGCTCAGGGCTCATGCTGAGGCTCATTCGTGCTGCTGCTCTGGAGATAAAGATTTTAAAAAGTTCATTACTTAAAATAGCTGTTCCCCTGCCAGGCTGCCAGCCATCAAGATATGAAGGAAATCAACTGCACTGTTGGGCCAGAGATGTGAGGAAATGTGAGAGGGTGGGCTTATTATCTAATTTAATAAGTGCAGAAAGGCACTAACCAATCATTTTGGTTTTCTCTGGTTATTTGTGTATCACTTAAGATTTTGATTCTTTCAGAGCAAGTGGTCCAAATGCTCCATCCCTCACAAACAAATTTCCTTTCCTATTAACACAGCACTTTCAGTCTTGTTGTTTCTGTCCATCAAATGTATTTTTTGATTAGGGTTAAAAATTAAAAACCTTTCTGTTGCTGTGGTTAACAGTCCCCTGAACTTAACCATCAGCACTGTCTCAACCCACAATTCATCTGAGAGAGTGAGAGAGAGAGAGAGAGAGAGAGAGAGAGAGAGAGAGAGATAGTCAAGTGCTGACTTGCTAGCTTGAAAATTGCTAGCTTGAAAATTAGTTCTGAGTTGTGTTTCCCAAAAGCATAGTTAGCCAACTATGGTCACAAGCTCCATCGACAAAGTTCCTATGTTTTTGGGAAACAGTTATGACTTACTATTTAGTTTCTTCAAAAATGCATCAAACTAGGGAAGTTAAGCAGCAAGTTACGTCATTGTTTGGGAAACACCACTGATTGACTTCACTCCATGTCCATGAGTGAGGTCAACCAAAAGGTTGATACAATCGAGTAGTATTTTTATGTTTCAAATAATTATTGGAGAAAGGATACTAAAATATATAACTAGTTGTGCACACCCACAGTTTATGTGTGTTAGGAAGAAGTTTAGTGGCTATATATTGCATTTTTTTAATGTCAGTGAAAATACAACAGTTTAGGATAAATATATGTATGTTCCGATTTACTTTAGGAGATTATGTATTGTGCATTTTTCAGAAACAACATTGTTTCTGTCGGCTTAAATAAAGTCTATGCTTTATATAGAGAAATACTAATAAAGACTGCCCCTTAGCATTTTTGCCTTAGCTGTTTTTAAATTACTTAATTCAAATTCATTGACACCACTTTGTTCATTTTTGAAGAAACTTTTGCCTGTATGGTGACTAGAGAATGATTACAGAATAATGCAACTGGTGTGCAATAGGCCTAGCTGAGATATGACAACTGACCCTTCACAGTGAGTTTGACTGACAGGCGATCTGACCAATCATAATGCTGAATCTGCCATTTTTGTTGGGCAAACAAACCAGACCGGAGAGTAGGTTAACGTTGGTGAGCTTGAACTTAAAAAAAGTGCGTATTGATGTCTTTCCGCGATTGAAACAAGATACCTTCTGATGTTCATTCATGTTTATTTCATGCTATATCTAGTAAAGAGGAAGAGATGACTGGTTCATGTAATGCTTGAACTGAGGTACTACAGTGATCTGTCACGACACATTGAAGAGCCACAAAATGGTATTTCTTTTAAAAAGTTACAAAATTTGAAAGCTGAGACTTTGTTTCATACCACAAGTAACATGCTCTGTCTTGTCTGTTGGCACGCTGTCATTTTTCACTGAGTGAGAACACGTGTGGTGTGAGAGTGGTATGGTTAGTCAATCATAGCAACAGCAACAAAGGGGACGGGTCTTTGCGAAGTGTCAATTAAGAGGCCACTTTATCCAATCCATTCTCATAAATATCTACGTCTAAGACTTTAATGCAAAAAGTGCTCTATGTGCAGGCAAACTCTTGGCTTTTATTGGTAAACATTAGGCTTATTCCTGCCTCAAGCAGCAGATACTTAACTGGCAATTCCAAAATCATGGGTTTGATTCCCAAGGAATGCATGAACTGATAAAAATGTACACCTTGAATGCATTGGGAGTTACTTTGGTGCCTGACACACGCATAAATATTAATGTCAGGTGGTCTCTTCCTGTCAAAGTGGGCGGTTTGTGGTTAGAATGAACTGCAATGAGAACCTATGAGACAACAGGGTTGAATCTTAGTCCTGGAACAACACTGCAACCGTTAACCCAACCTTAAAGGTGGAGATTGCAGTTTCTGTGCTACTAGTGTCACCTAGCGGAAAAAATAATAACTTTTGCAAATGGCGCTTATACTCATCACACCCTTGCAATTATTCTTAGCCTCACAATATCTTACTACTACGAGTTTAGCTTACCTGTCGAGAAGAAACTGCAAGTTTGGTGTCTTGATTGAAACACAAAGATTTAATTAAATTACTCCATCTTGTAAAAGCACTGCCAATGTTGACCTTTTTTTCCCTATTTGTCTGCATATTTTGGCTTTTTTGGTCAAGTCTTTGAACTTTGGCTTGCACTTCTGTAACCAAATCTGAATGTAACGTGTCAGTTATGGTTATGGATCAGCCTGCTACATTAGCCACGCCCCAAATTCTCACAATTGGTTGATCTGGAATGATTCATGGACTCTAAAGATTTGATGGTGCCTGAGAGCTCAGTGACTTTGTTTACATGCATTCTCATAATGCCATTATAATGAGATTTATGCAATATTGCAATTAAACTTTACCTCCTGCAAACACAATACACCAAACATAACCATAATTGTATTATAATATGCCGATCGCAATAAACATGCATGTAAACACCTTAATTGCATTATTTTTGCTCTGACCAAAGCGCACAGGTTTTTCCTCCATTCTGAATCATTAACTATATCAGTCTTTGCTCCTTATAGGAGGCATACCCACGAATGGCATACTTTTAACAGTCAACAATAAGCTGGGCTAAGTGCATGTATTTTGACATAAAATATTTTCACCTTTAAATAAAGGAATGTTGTTCCACAACCAACAAATCAATCCTTGTCCAATGGAAACCATGCAGTGGTCAGGAAATCTTGGACAGTTGTCAAGACGAGATTTGTTTGCCCTCACAAGAACCCTAAAAGTGTCAGAAAGCACCCAGAAGGTCGTGTTCACCACCAAGACACGAGAACGTTGCTATTATTATTAACGACCGCTGTTATTTCACAGCTGGCTACGCTTGGGAAAGGATCAAACCTGCTAGGTTAAAACGAGCGAAAGCCAACCATGAAGAATAATTCAGCTGTCCATTTGAGTTTAACTCCACCTTTAACTCGAGGAGACCAGCATCCTATTTTCCCGGGAACTGACAATGGGAAGAGGTTACAGTGCTACTTATTAGATGGCTGTTGTAGCACACAGTTATTAATATTGATTTCCTCCTCAGGGAATATCAATTTTGTTCTGCTGCTGCATACGTATCGTAACGATGGGACTTAGCCTTCAGAGAAAGGCTCGTTGCAGAGTCAGCAAACTGCAAGAAAACAAAGACATACTCATATAAACAAGATAATGTTGCAGCACAATCATCTACCCCAATGCACACATACATACACACCAGTTGTGACAAATTCACACCGGCCATATCTGAGTGTTTCCTTATTGCATTTCCTCTTCACACGCAATCATTTGCAACAGCAAACATGCAATTATTGATACTTCTGTCACACAATAATAGCATTGTTCTGTCTCGAGAATGGGACATGTTGACATCCAATTGTATCATTATTCAATTCCCACGGTGTTTCCTGACAGAAGTAATGCAGGCGGCAGCAATTCTTAAAGTTGGGTGCAATATTCCCAGGATGGTGTGCAGTGCTATTTATTCAAAATCATTCAATCATAATGTCATGGGGGTTATAGTATGCGTTATTTCTCGAGGTTTCCAGTCTGTGTTAGAATGAGAGGTGTTCCATATTTTCCTTACAGATGAGGGCAGTTTATCTCACTTTATGAAAGTCATTCTGAGGGGAGAATTTTATCATATGGAGGAAAGGTGATAACTGCTCTGGGGAAGCTGGAGGTTATGATTGTGGTATTTTTTTACACTTATAGCTATACATGTACCTGTGTGTATTTTATTTTAAAAGCGATGATAAAGTGAGATTACATTCCATTTTTATCGTAATTGCAAAAAAAAAACACATGGCTAGCATACTCAGAAATGCCAAAAGCCTGCTTTTGATTTGCATTTGTGAGTCTGACAGAACAGTAATGCTGAGGGCTGAATTCACAGTCAACTTTCACTTTCTTATTTATTCACCACTCACAATCCAGTTAAACTAGGCACTGTCTGTGCAAAAATAGAGCTACAGCTTGTAAATTCAAGTCAGTTCGTTTATTTCAGCACAAATACTCCTGCTTTTAACTGGCTCATAGATTGTGTCATAGATCAGTTCTAGTGCTTTTTCATGCTTCTTGCTTCAAAAATAATAAAATTATTGATTACAAAAAGGAATTCAAGATTGAGTTTTCCTTTGTGTGGTCAGTAAACTGCCAAAATAATGGTTTGATGGTTTACAGTTTGAAAATTAGATTATACATTAAAATGGTTATTATTTTAACATTCTTATATTAATCATTTACTGTATTACATAGTGAATGTCAAAAATGATGAAAACTCAAGTGCAAAGAGATTTATTTATTTATTTACTCTGTTCGTGGTTATTGAAAGAGGTTTGAGTTGGTTTTTGTAAAGAATTTAGGATTTTTCAAATTGTTCAGCCATGTGCACTTTTAAATGTTATTTTATAGAACTCAGGAACTAACAGTAAAAAAAAATAGTACATATTCCTTTAGTGAATAAAGTGCTAAAACACAAATAAGCTGTGCTGTCAGCAGGTGCAATTACTTTGATTACAAGAATGAAAAGAAATGTACGCCCTTTCAGGAGTTTAGATATCAGAATATTTTAAAATGTAATTTATTTCTGAGATACAACGCTGAATTTTCAGAATCATTACTCCAGTCTTCAGTGTCACATGAGCTTTCATAAATCATTCTAATATACTGATACTGTGCTTTAAAAATGATTTAAGGGATTATTGATGAATAAAAAAAGCTCACAATATCAAATCTTTTGTGACATTTTAAAGTCTTGTTTTATGCATCTTTTCTGGATAAAAGTATTAATTTCTTTAAAAAAAACACAACTTACTGAATAGGAGTGTATATCTGAAACACAATACAATCTCTTTGAAAAAGAAATACAATATGATGCTACACATTTCAGAAGGTAATCAGATGGTTATTTTAGCTCACAAAAGCAACTATAAATTTGATTAAGATGCAAAACATTCTCTTAACATGCCCTCATGACCTCACCCGTAGTTTTTATGAGTGACTGTATTCCTCATTTTAGAGTGATATAATGATTTCTAAAAGCAGCCCTTTTGTTCTGTATCATCAGTGACTGGCACCCCACCAGCAATGCTAATCTGACTTGAGTTGCATTGATTAATGGATGATTGCGTATATAAATTCAATTTGGCTGAGATCCAAAACAGATTCTATTCCCTAGTGTCTGTACTGGGTTTGCCACTGTCCTCCAACAAGAGAAAAATTAGCTTCTACATGGAAGCACGATATAAATTCAAGGGCCGCTGATTAAAATGTGTGAGGAAAAAACACTTTTTATTTTTATCGGCTTGAGGATTTTTTCTATTATATCTTACTATAGCTATTATACAAATAAACTGCTGCACATTTTGATGGTACAGAGATTGTGTAATTTGTAAAACATTGGCAACTGCTTAAATAGAGGCACCACAATTAAATTGTCTTGTCTTTTACGTAAGGACTACACTAAAAACAATTTGGTGTAGATGCAGTTTACATGCAGTTTCCAATCCCATTGGATGATCAAAAGTTTTCAAGACTAACAGGAAATGTGTCAAGTGCAGAGACTACAAGTGTGGGTTTTGGGACAGGCCCAGCATCTTTCTAATCACTATGCTTTTGCCCTAATGACTGGGGTCGGGATTAAAATGATGCATCTGACCCAAGATGAAGGCACCATCACTGTCTTCACATAGACTTTGCTGGACTCCTAAATCTGACCTCAGGACCCTACATCTAAGCAGTCCTGGATGAAGAATGCATATCCAGAGCCCAGCTCCATCAGTTTCGTCCAGTAATTAAGAGTGTGTGTCAACAGGAGATAAAGAGCACCATTAGAGAGACCCGAACAGTGGGAAAC
>JAFVLL020011443.1:0-18938 GCA_021397915.2 Tor tambroides
AGCCACCATCTAGTGGTGGTCTTTTTAACATGATGGCTCTGTATGGTGCATTTGCTTCTTTCCCTCAGGGATTCAGACTGGTCAAAATTCACATTGCTGAGATAAATGATCAACTTATGAGAGGGTAATTGAATTGGAGAGAATTGTGAGTAATCATACATCACTATTCCTTCAAAGTGTAAATCTTCACTGAGCGTTGAAGAATGAAGTGCCTTTTCTGTTACATTTGTCAGTATGGTTCTGCTGCCATACTGTTTTTCACACATTTCGTGTCTTTAATCTTTTTGATACAAAGTAATCACACACCTTGACACGTTATGAATGTGACTGTAGATACGGTCGGAAAACCGTGTGACGTGTTGATTGAAATCTCACTGTATGTGAATACATTCACTCCTGTGATACTGTCACGGAAGATTTGAGGATGTGGAGTGGTACAAGCACTGTGAGGGAATGCTGTGACCTTCTGCATGAGAATACTGTGTTTTATGGTGTCTATGAATTTCTCCCAAAAGATTTATTTTTCAAAATTGTCTATTTTAGCAGTATGTCATAGAATGATGTGAGGATAGCTTGCACTGCTTGATTAAATGCCAACGGGGTTAACACTGAACCAAAAACCACTGTATGTTAGTGTTAGCGGTGTGAGCTCAGCTTTAGTTTGGACTGAACTGTTCACAGGGTCCTGTCTGTTGTGCTGTGTAGATGCTGTGTTTTTGTCGTCTTTTCTATTTGCATTTATAAAGATGTTTTTAATTGTTTCACATGTCTGTGAAGGTTTTTGTCAATTTATACAGACTAAAAAAAACTATTTACCTGTTGATGCAAGTTTCTTTATTTGGAAAAAGGTTTTAATAACAGTATAAGACCGCCTGATTAAAAGAGAAATGCTAAATTTCTATTGTTCAGACACACAGGTAGTCCCACCCCAATGCCATTAGTAAAGCAAGAAGAGGCTATGTGAGGCCGCTCAAACAGAGAAATGTTGAAAGCACATTAAACTTGGCATATTCACCCTATCTATTTTGTTACATTTTTTTAATGTACATCACAATACGGAAAAAAAACATCTGTCACTGTTACACTGCGACTGGGACAGGATTAATCACATTTTTACTCACCCTAATGTCATTCCAAACCCATAAAACTCTGAATAATCCTTGAAAAACAAGTCCAGGTAACTAAAACCTAAAACATCCAAAAAGGTTATATAATGAATCCTTATGAATCAAGCAGTTTAATCCAGGTCTTGTAACAAGATATGATTGCTTTATCTAGATTTTTTGTTCTGGATTTTCAGTTGAGGAACAGAAACCTTTCAGGTTTCATTCAAAATACTTATTTTTAATGACAGAATTTTCATTTTTGGGTGAACTATCCCTTTAAAAAACAACAACAACAGATCACCTTTAACATGACATTCAGCTTGACAACATGATGCTCTGGTAGCTCTACAGTAAGAAAAACGTTCAACTGATGAAGGCAGAGAAGACACACATGTAGAGAGTTTCCTAATCCAAACTCATGTCCTCCTCATCATCTTTCTTATCTCCTCCGTCGTTTGACTTGCCTTGACCTTCCATGGCCTTGGCAAATGCTTCCACATCTATAAAAAATTGAGCAAAAACTTCAGCCGTTCTATCCATTCCAAGTATGATCTTTTCTTTCTTGAAGTCTCACTTTTTATTAAACAATTTATGTAAATCTAACCAAAAACAACTGTATACATTACAGTACATCCAACTGTGTCCTTGTAAGGTCATTCTGTATAAACTACAGACTTAACAGAAGGATGTCTGGGAGAGATGTATATATATATATATATATATGTATGTGAAAGTATAAACAAGAGTGTTTAGGAAGTGTTTATACCGACCTCCTTTATTGGCCGCCTCTACAGCTTCTGTAGGTAATCCAAACTGATTCATCAAAGGCCCCAGCTGCCCCGATGCAAGTGCACTGCTGAACATACTCATAGCCTACACAACCCAGAAAGAGTGCTGATGAATATTAAAAGATCTATTTGAAAAATAATCATGTCCAAGAGCAGATATGCTAACAAAAAGGTTCTTGAAATTAGTATACTAAACACACACAATTAGGCAAAAATATTCAGCCAAATAGCAAAAAAAAAAAAAGGTTTTGGCCAAAATCATTGACTGAAACCGGGACATTTAATTAGCACTTCTCTGAGGATGCGTTTTGAATCTGTCAGTGTCTATTTCGTACACAAAATGTGGACTAGCCACAGGTAAACATTTCAGCAGTGAGGACGCACTTCACCTGACCAAAAATGATGCTAGAATAGCATTATGTAAATTGTTTTTGGATGAAATATCAAAATGTGATTCGTTGCTGAAGAATTTTTTACTACAACTGGACACTCTGAACAACATAAACAGTTCAATTACCCAGTTAGCCATATTTAATTACCCTTTTTTTTTTCATTTTCGGTTTCTGACTAAATGAAAACTTTGGGTTTCGATAAAAAATTTCATTTCTATACATCACTATATGCAACAGTCAAACCTGCTGAAACTGTGGTGAGGTGAGAGTGTTTTGAAGTTCTTCTGTGCTTTGAAGGAGGGATTCTCCAGATGGGAGGTACGGCAGGAGCCTCTGCTGGACTTCCGCATTAGCGAGAATTGGGGCCATAACCTCAGGGGTCAAAACACTTGCAAGGTCCACTAAACAAAGAAAGTTGACATGTCAGCATGTAATCCAAGGTTTTCCTTACAGAGAACTAACATCATGATCTCACCTCCTTGTCCAGCTGTAGGCACATTCATTGTAGCTAAGATGCTCTGCAGGTCACTCAGTTGGATGGGCTGAGATGGGCTGGTGGCTCCAGCAGAGAGAGCAGGGCCTGCAGGTGTGCTGGGGGTGGCTGTGGGTGAGGCTGCGACTGTTGCAGATGGAGTTATGGGTGTGGTTGGAACTTGGGAGGTGCCGAGGCGCGTGGGAGCCGAGGTGGATGATGGAGTGGCAGCAGTGGACTGACTACGAGAGCTGAAGATGAAAGAAGAATATTTCAATTGTTACTGGATTAGGTACGATCTTCCATATCCAAGCTATTACTAGGGGTTACCTGGAAGATGAGCTGCTAGTAGCTGGAACTCCGCTTCCCAGCAGGCTGGCCAGACCTGGTCCTGCCAGAGCCCCCAGACCGCCTGCAGACCAAACAAAAATTCATGATGTTACAGTGATAGGCAACAGCAAAGAAATAACCTTGTAAAAATACTATGTACTCGTCTGGGTTCTTGTACTTTATATAGCGAACATTTATTTTAGATGCAATTTGATCAGAAGATACAAGGGGTCAAGTTTTTGCGAATGAGGATGGGCCAGTTAGCTTCTGTTGGTAGACAAATAGCAACAAATGCATTTTTAGCATAGCTGACATCCATTCAAAAGTAGCCGTGTATTCTGATAACAAAAATGTATTATAATCAACAGTCAACAGCAATGAGCAGTGCTCTGACACATGGCATGCGCTTCTTGCTCACACATTGCTTCCTGTCAAGTATCTTCTGTCCTGTGCAATAAAAGCAAAAATGCAAAAAAAAAAAAAAAAAAGATACGAAAAAAATATTATATTACTATACATTATAGTAGTTTTTTTTAGTACATTTCCAGCGCAATTAATCACACGGCAGTCTTATTTTAGTATTATTATTATTATTTCAGTTAATTTTATGATTATAGTATTAATATTTTTTTATTATTTGATTTATCTGTTTTTAAATATTTATCTTTTCTATTTACTGTCACAAAGAGAGAAAATAAAGCAGCATAATAACTCACCTAGTCCACCGAGTCCAGTTGGTCCTATGAGTTGCATCAGTTGGTTGTGACTCATATTACCAAGAAGACTCTGAAGGCCACCTTCACCTGGAGAATAATGTTAAAGTATCAGTGGTGAGACTGCAATTAAGAAAACAGTTTCACAACCTAATTTTCAACACAATACATTATTTTCTTTTACAACATTCAAGCTTACTGCTAGGATCAATACTAACGAAGGAAAGAAAAACTCAAAGTGTGTGTGCCAAGTGTATTATAACAGAAAAAATGTATACTTCAGCTTTAAGATGAATGTTTAGCAAGGGTATCAGTGCATTGGACAAAAATACTTCAGAAATACCTCCAAGAGCAGACAGCTCATGGCTGCTGCCGCCTCCACTCCCCAGAGTGCCAGGTATTGGTGGGTTGTTGAGGTATTCATTCACTTTCCTGCAGTACTCCTCATCTTTATCTGTCTTAGGCTCCTGAAAGGTCAAATAGGAGTGATTGCAGAAGATGTATTTCAGGTAATATTTACAATGCATTTTTAATGAGCAATATTAGATGCCAGAAGGCTCTCAGCCTGGCATACCTGCAACCAAAAGAAGAGTCTTTTGGAGCCAGCTTTAAACTTTAGCACAAAAACACGGCCCGTGGTGCACTGATTGACCCTCTTGAACTCACAGTCATCAGGAAAAATGATCAGGTCCTTGTAAAAGTAACAATGAAAATATTAATATTTTTAAGATCAGCATTACAAAGGAATTTTGAAAATTCAAAACTGTTTATATGAGCGTGTACTAACATCCTCCACATTCCCTGTGGATCTGTCCTTCCAGCAGAAGTGGATGAGCGAATCGTCTGTCTGCTGAATGTACACAAGTCCTTTGCGCTTATCTGGGGTCACGGTGCTACCCTTCAGGGTCATTTTTCCAGCACGGAACTCTACCAGGTATTTGCTTGATGAGCCCCGGGATCCAGACACCAAGCTAGGGAACAGAGCTCCAGACGACATCTGTAGCAACAAAGAAAGTAACTTTATCCCAGGGAGGAAAATTACAATGTTTGTGCAGCTAAATATTATAGAAGTAGACAAATATATTTAAAATATATTAAATTATAATGCTGCACTCTTTATTATTTGGCTGTTTGTGCTGCATAAACAGAACTATAACAAATGTAAACTATAAAACAGTAGTTTCACAATTTCTTGTAAAGGATAAATTCTGTGTTTATATATATATATATATATAGCTACTAACATCCTTAACATTCAAGTGGAGTATATATAGGCCTCTATAGCTATTAGTTACTACGTCTTCAAAGTTACTACAATTACTGTAAAATAGTAATAAATTACCGATAATAATATATTATACAATCTTTCACGGTCTAATAATAATAATAATAATGTTTTTTTTGTTTGTTTTTTTGGATAATAGTAACGGCTAATACACACAAATCCCGATAAATCATGAGGGAAATTGATAACAAAAACCAAATATTTTAGTCACAATACTGGCAAGCACAAAAGATTAGCATCCTTATCATAGAGCATCGCCGTTCGAGATGCATCAGTCTGCTGCCTATTTCAGTGTAGTAAATGTACAGAAAAGTTATAATATACGGCCATATATCACATTATCATTATGTGAAATGTGAATAAAATTAGTTAGTTACTAATCTATGATTACAAGAGCAACTGATCCGCAGCTAAACCCGAAGCTAACACTGCGAGTACTGAGGAAACCATTTAAAGCAAAAAAAGGTCCATGCTTTTAAACACTGGCTTCTACATTACACATCTATAAATGTAATACTGACGAATATGTGTGGTGATTGTGGTATATGACAAACATAAAACTTACATTTCTCTCTCTTTCTAGTCAAATTCTAAGAATTCTTTCACTTTTCTGATGTCGACCAACCTCTACTAGCAGAAGGGGCAGGGCTTACGTTCGATTGGTGGAGATTTCTTCGTTCTTTGCTCTGATTGGTGGTTGCATATGTCAATATGCCCACACAAATAACGCTGCTATGAGTTTGTCAAAGAAAGACTGTAGTGATAAGTGTAACCTTTTAGAGGTGTTAAATTACATTTTCACCACTGTTAAAACAGGTTGGATCGAATTACATGCACTTTGATGGGCAAATACGTTACTTGTCTGGCTTGTTCTGCCTTGCATGAACAATTCAATAATTCAGTTGATATCAGGAATGTTGAGTGATGAATCATTGTTCTCTTAGGTTTCAAAAATGTCTTGTTTTTTCGTTGTAGTTATGACTACTGAACTAGGAAGAAATCCATAGCAGCTATTATGCAATTTTTTGTCACTATTACATGCCTTTGTATTGAGTGTATAATCAACATGTTCATGTAACAGTGTAACTGAATGTCCTTTGAACACTATTTATCTGACCTTGGAGCAATATAGCACTTTAAAAAGGGTTGTCTCTTGAGCATTAGCAATCTTTGTCAAATAAATTATTAAATCGTCTTAATTATACTTTTAAACCAGAACCAGCTTGGTGAATTAAGACAGAGAAAACAAGCATATTTTTTTTCTGTTATGTGTTTAATTAGATCCTCTTTATCCATGACATTGACTTTGATAAAGATCAGTTCACATTTTAGGTCAAAGTAATGCAAAACAACAGATAATATTTCACAAACGTTCTCACCATCAAACATATGACAGAAGCTGAAACTTCTCCCAAATGTTTTGTCAGAAAATTTTGAACTGATGCTTGTCAGTTCCCTTCAGACACAAAAGAGCAAACTGAAATTTCTTTAATTAGTGAGGTCTCACATATATCATTAATATTGCTAGTTTACAAATGAGCAGATTCATAAGACAGTTTAAGTGCATTTCACGTGATCAATACAAATGTAGTAAAAAGTCACAATACATCATGTACAATTATGTAAAGCCATCATAGCATCACAGTGGTATAATTTGGGCTTCTATCTGTGAAATTCACAACAGAAACAATCAATCCCTAGTGTCACGACCAGTATCAACAGCTTAATAAGAACACAGACAGAATGACTTGAGTGTATGTTTGCTTTACATAGTTGCATTCAGTGTGACTAGGTTTACTTGAATATTAACTTGATGTGATTGCTACAGGAATAGCTGATAAATGGCACAAAATCATGAGACAATTGGGGATAAGTTGTATTTTTAATGTCTCATGATTTAAAGGGCTTTGAAAAACATTACGTTAGCAGCTGGTGGAATAATATACTGATATTTCTAACTGCTAGTAAGCATTGATAGTGAGATTAAATAATTTATGTTTAGACATGCCACAATATAGTGTAGAACATACAGAGGGAAATAAATTGTAGTTAACTCTTTCCTTTAAAGTATGCCATGGCCCGAAGCTTGGCTTTTGGAATTGTATGCACTACATGGAACATATTAAAGATAAATACTCGTGTGCTACACAATAGATGATGAGCTCTCATTAAGTGTAAGTGATAAACATTTCTAATAACTAGATAACAGTGTTATTAATCACTGCAGTCACATACACCTGTGTCTCCAACTAACCAACTTTAGGCTGTGCAAAACAGCCAACAATAGTGTGAAAAACCATCAGCAAAAGCACTTGCATGCTTGACATCTTTGCGCTAGGCCAACCAAAGTATTTTACATAAACAGTGGAGCTTATTGACACATTAAATTGTACAATTCATAGACAGACAGACAGACAGACAGACATTCCAATAAATGTTTGCATAGCTTCTGAGATTTGTGAGTGTTAAAATCACAGTATTGTTTAAAGTTTCGAAATAAAAGACAGCGGTGTCTTTCACGATCCTCTGAGGTCATCTCGTCTACGATTTGTATGTCTGGAAAAAAAATTTGCTGTATGGCAAAAAGCATGTGAGCAATGAAGCACAGTCTGAGCATTTTTTGGTACACGTGAATATATATATATATATATATATGTAATGTATATGTGGGCTAAGGTGAAGCACCTTGACATTCGTGAGCCATTAAGTGCTGAAATAAAAAGATTAGCACCCATCTCCATTTCATTCACCAGGATGTATCACTCAACACTGCAGTCCTGACAAGTTATATGGCTTTAGTTTCTACAAGAGAAAAGTCGCTTTGGCAACCATAAACACACTCAAAACATCAATGCTATGATGTAATAGGATTTGTGTTATTTATAAGAGCTTTTTAACAATTAAAAAACACCTATTTCTTTTTTCTTTTTACCAAGTAAACATTTTTCATGAGCAGCTTTCATTTTTGTCTGTCAAACAAAAACAAAACAGATCTAAAATATTTCTAAATGTGTGAGGAATGAGAATATTAGTTTTAGTAAACTCCCTTGTACCATGGAGATGGTGAGAAACGGCCCAAGAGCTTTATCAGTGAGATATAACCGTAATTTATGAACAAAGGTGGGATGATTTGGAAAAATAAACTCGTTTTCATTCCAGGTACTTAAAATCAGGCAGAATCTTTAAATGTGAAGTTCCTGCACATCATGCATACCAAAAACAGAGGTCATATTTCTGAGATAAGGAAAAAAGCATATAAGAGATGATAAAATAGCATTAGTTTGAACAAAAACACAAAATTATGCTCTCCTAATAGGTTCCGAGCAGCCTCACATTTCAATAATGACAAAAAATTCTTCACAGATGGCACTACAGCGATGCCACCACTAACCACTTGTACCCATAAAATGAACACCTGAGTGTAACTAGCGAGACACATGGAAAGGTAAGTTAGCCCATACTGTACATAAATAGCAATTTCTAAACATACTGAGGTTTGCACAGAATGTTTAACTCAAAAACTAACATACATGAAATAAACAGTGAATAATTAAGGCATTCCCTACCTCTCAAAATAAATAAATCCATTCACACTGAATTTCCAGATTCTACCAAAGAGTAGAACTCGTGGAGAGGCTTTGTCCAAAAACTGTTCATATGAATCTCACATTCCGACGAAAAAAAGAAAAGAGCTTAAGGAGAGGAGATGATATGGATTGAGTGAAGGAGAACAAAGGATGAATCTCAAGACTCTTTCAGTCTTTCCAACCGAATCAGTAGATGCCTGGAAGGTGAGAATACCTCCTGTCAAAGTAACCACCCTTATAGATCCAATCTGCAGCTCCAGTGTATGGATTATTGCCTTGCTGGAACCATCTGAAAGATGAGAGACCAAGAAGGTTATAAAATCCTATTCAAAACAGAAAATATTTTTTTGCACTAATATATTAAGATGGACATATCAAAAGGTTTTTAAAAGATGGTATCTGCTACTATTTTCGAATGTTAATATTGCAATTTGCAGTCTCAAAACTGGCTGGCATCATTCAATTTTTTTAATGCCTGTGACTGGTCAGTTTGTGTTTTAATGCCATCATGGCAAATTCATGGCAAATAAAGTTGAAATAGTATAATTTTAAATTTTAACACCTATACACCTACTTGCTATACACTTAAAATAAAATAAAATGGATTCAGGGTTGACTGTTAATTCCCAAAAATAACTTAAACCAGCACAAATAAAATATGTCTAAAATATACAAGACCCTGCCTGTCTTCATTTGTTATCATTTTCATGAGCAGCTTTCATTTTTGTACGTCAACCAAATACAAAACATATCTAAAATATTTCTAAACCTGAGAGGAATGAGAATATACATAATGAGAAACCCAGGGCGGTAAAAAAAAAAGTGGATGGTTGTGCTCTTAATTCAAATACTCGCCTTGTAGACCATTCTTCCTCATCTTTAGCACGCTCTCTTCTGGCAGTTCTCTGCTTCTCTTCCAATCTCTCCTTCTCTCGACTTGCAGTATCTGGAATTTAGGAATAGCTTCTAAATTTAGGGGTTAAATGAGTAGAGCATCATCCAGAAGAAGTTTACTGGACAGATGGTAACAGAACGGGCCAAAAGAGAGATTGTGCATACCGATATCCCCATTCTCCATAGCTCTGATGTCAGGCCGCAAACGACAGTCTGTTGGTGCTATGACTCCAATCATGCCAGGCTCCAGCTCATTAAGCGTCATGGCAAAGTTGGTAAAATTATACATCTAAACAGAATCGAGGACAAAAAGAAAGTAAAGAGAGAATAAGCATAACATTCAATCACCCAAGACAGATGTTGGAGTCAATGGGGGCTTGGGGTTACCTGTGTCGAGTGTGGCGGTCGAGGGGCTACTCTCCATAGCAGTGTACTGCCTGGGATCATAGTGACCGTCTCCTGGACATCTGGTATTTCATCTGCATCATCACCCCCTGTACTCTGCTCCTAATCACATGCATACAGTACTACCATTAATAACCCATAATGCCTCACATACATATGAAAACCATTAAACACTACAGATAAAGCAAATGGACTAGGAAAACTAATTGAACAACAAACTCTACTATGATGGTGGCTTAGTCACTGTAGCTACACTGCTAAAATCCCAGTGTCTTTACCTTCACTTCTCACTGAAATTGCATGTTAATACAAAGAAGGGAAACAAAAATTGATTTCCAGTGAACATACTACAGATCATTTTAATTATCATTTATTTTTCAGACACTACTGTTCAATTTGGGGTCAGGATGTTTTTTTTTCAATAAATTGATCAAAGGTGACGGTAAAAACATTTATAATGTTACAAAAGATTTCTAATAATGCTGTTCTTTTCAATTTTCCATTCATCAAAAAATCCTGAAAACAATGTATCATGGTTTCCACAAAAATAACTGCTTACAACATCAATAAGAAGAAGAAATGAGCACCAAATCAGCATATTAGAATGATTTCTGAAGGATCATGTGACTCAGAAAACCAACCGGAGTAATGACTGCTGAAAACTCAGCTTTACCATCACAGGAATAAATATAACTTTATAATAGACTCAAATAGAAAAGTTATATTAAATTGTAACAATATTTCACAATATTACTGTTTTTACTGTATTTTTTAACAAAAAAATTCAGGAGAGTATAAGAGCCCTCTTTCAAATTCAAAATCATTAAAAAAAAAATCTTACAGACCCAAAACATTTGAAGAGTAGTGTATAATTAATTTGTATTCTATTGAAATAAATAAATGAAAACTGAACAAGGAGTTTGTTACATAAAAACACAAGAGTTATACAATGCAAAGAACTTGCTCTGGTTGATATTCTTTTATAATTCAGTAAAGATCTTGAAACTTTTTCAGCTGGCACAGTGCTCTCTTCTAAGAGTCTGCAAACAGTCTCTATTGTGGTAAGTGGTAAAGCCTCTATTTGAGGATGCGTGAGAACCGTTTCGGACTTCCATGTGAAAACAGAACAGAAAATAGATCACGGCTCTGCAGTAAGAGATAAATGAACAACGCTTTTTACCTGCTTGTGTTTTTTGGAATCTCCTCCACTTTTCTTCTCTGCTTTCTTGTTGGCTTCGTAGACTTTTGGCTCAATGCTATACACACACTCAGTCCACTTCCCATAGATAACCCGATGCTTCTTTTTACTGGAATACACCCAGACAAAACGAGTCATAAACACATGCATCAAATCCAGAAAAAGAACATCAAAATTGCCAAAGTAAAAGTACATACACAATCCAGGTGTAAAAGACATTGCTGATGCCTTTAGTGCTACAGACATGGAGTGAATGCGCAGAGTGAACTCTACAGGCTGGGAGCCAGATATACCAACTGACATTTGATACGAATGACTGCTCACCTCTTGTCCTGGATATGTCCCTCTACCCTATGCAGCTCTTTGCCAAACATGCCGCATGGCTTAAAATTCAGCACACACTTGTCCCCAGTGCTAAAACGAACAGAGAGACTTCTCAGTCAAAAATAAGGGAATGAGGGAACTTTAATCCACAATGTGACATGGAAAGATCACACTGTATATGTCTTTATGACAACAATATTTAAATGCTGAAAAAGGTTGAAAATGCAGGCAGAATATTTAGTGTCAGAAAGGAAAGAGATGAAGTACCTGTGGTTGACAATCTCCACTGTGCCATACTGCTCAATCCACAATTTACCCAGAATAACATTATGCACACAGCACATAGGGTTCGTCCATGTGTAAGCTTCTCTGTGCCTGAGAGAGTGAGAGAGAGAGAAAAAAAAAAAAAAAGTAAAAAAATAGCTTAGCCATAACTAACGCCCAAAATCTATTAAATACACGTTAGGGCTGGGCCATATATCGAACGATATGATCATGCGCATCTTGTCAGTAAAGCCGGTTCCGTGATTAGCGGTAAATCTCCATCACCTGCTTTTAAATGGAGCGCCAGTTAACACACAGAGCCATAGATCAATGACAAGCTACGTAATATCGAGTTCATTATCGCAGATGAATCGCCTTCGATAATGAACGCGATACTGTGTAGCTTGTCGGTGAACTACGGCTCTGTGTGTTAACTACCGCTCCATTTGAAAGCAGGTGATGGAGATTTACCGCTAATCACAGAACCGGCATTACTGACGAGATGCGCATGATCATATCGTTCGATATATGGCCCAGCCCTAATACACATACGAAACATGCTAAATAATGAATGGACATTCCAGCATGTTACTTATCTAGCAGATGATGCTTTCCAAAGCAAGTTACAGTACACTAAGGACAAGGAAAGTTGCTCAAGGGTCCGATTGTACTTGAGGATCTTCATGACTCTCCAGCTCCAATAAAAAGTGATCATATTATATTTAGTGATGTCACATAAATAAAACTCACTTGGAGAGCTCAAGTGTCATGGTGCCTTTAGGCTCTGCCTCCACACTCTTCCCCCAGAATTTCAGTTTAGGGTAGATGGAGCCGTGAAATGAGAAGTCCTGATTGAGTGACTCTGAGTAGAAGGCGCTGATTGGTGGATGGTGGCTCACCTGTTCTGAGATTATGCGGTAACCCTCTTCATCCCTGAGCACAGATATTCAAATTATTGGTGCAGGCTAATTTAGATTTACATATTCAGCTTTGTAGAAAATGATGTATAGTGTTTGTGTCCAAATGTTCCGTAGATTTACCTTGTAAGTTCAAAAGTCTCTCCTAATAAAGGGTTAAAAGGTTTTCCAGTTCTGTCCCATTGCGACGCAACAGCAGAAATGGCGAATGCGGCAATAAGCTGACAAATGAGATGCAATTGTGTAATAAGGATTTGTTGAGTTTTCCATGCACGCAAAACACATATGAGAGCAATACATAAAAGAGGTGAGGTTTCTGCAAGTTTTATGAAGCCACTTTTCAAGAACTTTTTAAAACCAATTAAAGAAATTTTTTACTGTACCTACTGATCACACTGGAAAAAAGTAATGGTCTTTCCTAGACAGTGTTTCTGTCTTGTTTTCCAGTGCAAATGTCTAAAGATTGTTAAAACGAGATGCATTGTGAAGCAAATTGACATAATATAAGATGGCTTGTTTTCTGAGAAATTGATCAAAAGAAAGTTTATGGTTAACAAAAACAAATATCTGCAAGTTTTCATATCCCACTGAAAGATATTTGTTCTTCTTTTAAGCATTAACTCACTTAATTTTGTTCTCAGAAAACCTCATACCTCTATTTCACATCTGTAATGCATCCTGATTTAAAGCTTTTTAGATATTTGTATTGGAAAACAAGACAAAAACACTGAGGAAGATATTAATTTGTCAACATTTAATGCCATGACTTTATGAATTTACAGGTTTTTAATCTGTGGAAGGGCGAATTAAGACTTCTTAAGACCTGCAGAAACCCTGGAGGCACTAACCTGCATACGCTCGATAGAGTCAGAAAGTGTACAAGCTTTATGGATGAGGTATGTATGTTCCATGTACTCTGTAATTCTCTGCAAGAAGCTCAGCGGTTCGTTGAAAACAATAGGCATTGTTATCTTGGACAGCTCCTGCAAAGATAAAGTATTCCCAGATAGAAACAGCTTGGGATGTGGACGATGACACCACAATCTAAATAACATGTCTCTTTTACAATTTCATATTTCATGCTGTGTTTGAATGGAGCACTTTTGACTAAGCTGTTGTTTGGTCAAAGTAGCTTGTGCTCACCATTCCAATGCACTTCTTCAGGAAGCCCCATACACTAAAGTCATTTCTGGAGAACATGGGCGCTGGCAGAGTAGTTCTGAACACACAGACACACTTTATTTCATTACACAGTCCAACGGATAAACATCTTCACATTTTGTTTCCTGCCACTGGATATATTTCACAGTATTCAGACTCCTTACCGCCTCTCCCATACTCCATTTTCAGATGGCACTTTGCCATTCACCGTCTGCTTGCTCTCATAGACACAGGCATCTTTAAAGCTGACTTCACACGAGTCGTCTGATTCTAAACCTGAGACAGAAGAGAGATTTAGCCATAGGTGACGATAAAAATGTGATTAACAGTACTAAACTTAGCATAACGTACCTGTCTCAGCATCATAGAACTCTTCCTCGCTGTTCATGATGGACAGTTACTGCTGCTGATGTCAATCAGAAGGCATTGTTTCACAGCTTGAATGCGTTCTGTAGATCAAACCAGAGAACAATATTGAAGGTTTGAAAATTAAAAAGATATAAAACTGGATGTCAAAAGTCCAACTAACAAAAATGAATCTTTAACGTACTGTAGACTACTATGACGTAAACCTGGAACACACGGGCACTAATGCTGGCCTACTCGCTGTCTATTCCCTTATTGAACACACAGAACAAATCCAATCACCTCACTGCAGTTTTTAAACATCTGTGCTTGGCAAAACCATCTGATGAGAGTGTCCAACCAAGCTAATCCTTTAATGGCCAATGGCAGCTCATAGCAGAGAGAAAGCATGTCAGCATCCGATTGTCTTTACTGCAACTGTCTGTACCAATTCACAATGTTGGCTTAATTAAAGAAAAGATACCATTCAGGAGGAATTATGATGCAAACATCCTAGCACATATAAGAGTGTCCATACTAAAGAAAATGAAAAATTAAATTCTAAGTTCTTAGAATTTTCATAATTGTGCTCTTCGCGTTCAAGTTGGCATTATATTGTTTTGAAAAACTTTTTTTTTTTGCCATTTTCAATAAAAATACATTTAACACATTTAATCAAATAGATATATACACTACTGTTCCACGGCTTCATTTATTTAATCAAGTACAGTAAAAGTAATATTGTGAAATATTATTACAATTTAAAAATAACTTTATTTTAATATATTTTGAAATTTAATTCATTCCTGTGATGGCAAAGCTGAAATAGTGCCACATCATCCTTTAGAAATCATTCTGAAATGCTGAACTGGTGCTGAAGAAATTATTCATTACTATTAGTATCAGTGTTGAAAACAGTTGTGCTGCTTGATATTTTTGTGGAAAGCATGATACATTATTCTGGATTTTTTGATGAATAGAAAGTTCAAAAGAAAAGCATTCATTTCAAATATAATTTTTTTGTAACAAATATGACAATGTAATATTGTTTTTACAAATATTTTTCCTCCGCATGTTGGTATTATCTTTCCACGTTATTTTCATCGCACCACATGACAAAGGTTTTTCAAATATTTTCAAAAATTTTGTTAAAAACTTCAAGAAGTTTTTTTTTTCTTCCTAATCATATCAGGAAAGTTAAGACTTCTTAAGGAAACTTTATGCACCCCAAAAACATCAAAATTATTTTTAATTTGATTTCATTTTAAATAAATTAAAAAAAATGCTCATTAAAAATGAATGAATGTTTTCAAATCATAGCATGAATTGCACTATAATATATCCTTGAATAAATGAATACAACAGACATATAAATAAGCATCATGTCATTGACCCACTTACAAACAGAAACAGAAATAGAAATAGAGAGCTAAAATGGAAAACTCTTGTTCAGACCGCCAATTATACAGGGGTGGATGAACAAAATGCAAAGCAGTTTAGAAAACTATTGGCCATATAACGGAGGCGGACACAAATGCAAAGCAGTTTAAAAAACTATTAGCCATATAACAGAGGTGGGCATCATGCAAATTATTTGGAACTCAGAAAGGCAAAGCAGCCACTTAACAAGCTGACAGCTATCACATATTCAAACACCCATGTGGTAAACTGCCAACAGAGGAAGTCTTGGCTTGCTGAGCAGCACGTAGCCCTGGTCGTTTTGCAACCACACAAATTCAAGGTAGCTCAACTGAAATGAATAGAGGTGGCTGTGACTGACCGCATGCTTTGGGCTGGAACAAAGAAAACCTTGGACTCTTAATGTGAAGGATAGGGTGCAAGGCAGCCAAACTGTATGAAGCTACAGTACATAAGACAGACCATTTGTAGAAAACATTGATAATTTTACAATGTTAGTTTTGGAAGATGGCTTTCAAGTGTATTATTTAACTTCCTGTTTTGTTATGAAAAAAAAAAATATGTCTGTGAATAATATAATATTTCTATATTGTTTAAAATATCAACAGAAACATCATCTAATTCCATTTATATAAACACAAACATTGCACAATATACAAAAACTTTCCTACACTACATACCGTATCAAAACAGACTTTAGCAGTATTATTTTATAATATATGTAAGAAAACTCCCTAGACAAAACAAACAAAGCTTTTTACACTTTCTTTCAAATATTTCCAAATAATCAGGTAAACAATACACCCTATAGTCTTTCAGCTAAAGGGAATGATTGGATGCACGTCTTTTGGCTGTGATGGGCTGTTATAGCAACAATAAACAGAAAACTAGTCATACAAGTGACTGGAAAATGACATAGTGCTACAGATCAATGGTGACTAAGACAACCACATAAGTGGCTGGTTCTCAGAAAAAGTGGCATAGTTCCTGGTGGTTGTGCCTGAAGAAACTACTGTACCAATAGTTTTGGACTTTATATTGACCTGGATGCATAAAATTAGTTTACTAACTAACAGCAGTTAGTTGCCGGTTCACAGTCGTAACTGACGAAAAGCACTACATTAAACATATACTTATTAGTAGTAGCGGTACGATATAGCAGCTTTGTCTAGAAAACTGGAGTCACATGCGAGTTGTCTACGAGTTGTGTAAATTGTGAGTGAACCTGCCATAACGCAAGACAAATTTCATACTTCGTCTGACAACAAAGTTGTATCTTATCTTATCATATAATATAGTTTGGGGTCAGTAAGATTTCTGAAAGAAGTCTCTTATGTTCATCATGACTGCATTTATTTGATCAAAAATACAGTTAAAACAGTAATAAAATTTTTTAAAATATTACTACACTTTAAAATAACTGTTTTCTGCTTTACTATATTTTGTAAATGTAACTTATTCCTGTGATGGCAAAGCTGAATTTTCAGCAGCCTTTACTCCAGTTTTCAGTGTCAAATGATCTTTCAGAAATCATGCTGATTTATGCTGATTAATGTTTGTGGAACAAACACTGATATATTTTTCAGGATTTTTAAAGAGTAAAAAGTTCAAAAGAACAACATTTATTTAAAAAAAAGAGATGCAAATGTATCTATTGTCACTTTTGATCAATTTAATACATCTTTGCTGAATAAAACCATGTTTTCAATGCACCGCCACAATATGTACTCTTATCCTTCCAATCAAAATGCTTCCCCAGAATTAGTACTGCTGTCAACTAACAGATGGATCATATAGTAGCATCTTTCATCACACGCAAAGGTGTAATGAGTGTCAGTCAAAACAGCAGCAATCAGTTGATTCAGTAAAGACATAGAAAACACTGCTTAATACATGCAGCACCATATTAATACAACACAGAATCAACAGCCACCCATCCTGACCAGGTACGTTGCCAAATCATAGCCCATCCAACGTCTTGCCATCCCTGCATGAGGGCAGGCTGACATTCAAGTTATGTCCCGTTAGATATACAAACATATCTGATACTATGAATAACCTGCCTCGCTCGGCATCTCCAAACTAGATCTTCTGCGGGCAGAAGGCACTGGGTGTTTGGCTCGAGCTGTTTTGACCAGGGTTAGCCGCTAGCAATGAGCACTGACTAATAATAAATCCGCATTTTACTCATCAACCCGTTTGATATCGTCAAAACTTTCAAGAAGGCATAAAATAGCACGACGTGTAACATCGATCTCGCTTAACAGGCTGTATACTGTGCGTGTGTCGCGTTACCTTTCAATAACGTAAATCTGGATCGCTCCTTTCTCCGGTGGGACAGAAAACAAGCGCCCAGTTTGGGAAGACTGACAGCGGGGCGGATACATTTCGCCAGGACGGGAGAACAAACTGGATTGGAGGGTTAAAGAAGCGGTTCAAACGAAGTTGGGCGGGGCGACGTTTGATTGACAGAAGCAGTAGCCTATTGTGAAAGAAGATCCCTCTGCGAACGCACGATATTAACCTTTCGAAGGGGCGGGGTTATATTGAGGTTACATAAAGGGGTCGGTACTAAAAAGGCAGGGATGTGGGTTATTTATAATCCTAACAATAAATATCGCCGTCGGCTATGGCAGTGGCGCTCCTTGATTGATTATGACTGCTGTCCAGGAATAGATATATAGAATCCTTAGTTATATAGACAATACATTGATTTTAGGACGTGAATGAGAAAAACTAGTAAGAAGCTATAGAAAATATTCTATGAATTCACAAATAGACAGATGTTTTCCAGCTTTATTTCATATTTTCAATTCTTATTTGTGCTGTGAAACAGGGCCAGGGGTTTCAATCAGTGTAACAAATGGCTTCTTGGTTTTAAAAGTAAGCATTTGCTTTCAATATGCCTTTTAATCACATATGCTTTTTTATGCTGTTCAAACAATGTAAAATATGCAGTCACTTAATTAAAATAAGACAAAAATAAATAAATAAGGTATTTCATGTAGGCCTAAACATAACTGTGTGTGTATGTTAAAATGTTTATTTTGTGCAGCAAAAAACAGGAGAAAAACTGCGCAATAAGTGAAAGTGTAAGAACATAAGTGAAAAACAGGTGCAGTTTGGGGAAAAATGAAAACAAATATAACAAAAACATAAATAAAATATTTTAAATAGGTCCAAAAAAATATAAATAACAAATAACACATAAAAATAGTTGGTTAGTCTGCAGATTAATTACTATTTTTTTAAGTTAAGCAACAAGCAGCAGAGTAAACGACTAGTAAAAGAGTTTTTTTGTTGTTGTTGTTTTTTTTTTTTTAGTTTTGTTTAACGAG
>JAFVLL020011446.1:0-10509 GCA_021397915.2 Tor tambroides
GGGGTCCCACTGATCATAAGAGGAGTGTAGGGCCGCTGCTGGCTCTTCCTGAAGTCCACAACCAACTCTTTAGTCTTGCTCACATTCAGAGAGAGACAGTTGTCCTGGCACCATGATGTAAGTCTCTCTACCTCATCCAAGTATGCGAAATATGAAGGGGGTTATATAAGTATGAAGGGGGTTATTTGAATAATATCAGCCATTTTTTGGTCTTGTGGACTAAATGTAAACATCTTTTATGTAAAATATCTTACTCAGGACAGTACTAAGTAAAAAATAACATGCATTTTGTACGATCTCTCTTATTTTGTTAAAATTACTCACATTTTCACAGATTCTGCAAGGGGTTCACAAACGTTCGCGTGCAACTGTGTGTGTGTGTGTGTATATATATATATATATATATATATATATATATATATGTATGTATGTATGTATATATATCTATATGTATATGTATATATGTGTGTGTGTGTGTAAAATTTTATTTTATTTTAGTCGATGCAGTTAAATTAGTTCCTAATTTTTGTTTAGTTTAGGTTGAAGTACTAAAATTACTAAGTCAAATAAAAATTAATAAAAACTAAACAGACATACTTAATACAATTACTAAAACGTTAAAACAAAAATGAAAATGAATAGAGAAAATATATATATATATATATATATAACAAATATAATATATAACAAATATTCAAAATTAATAAACATTCAAAATAATAATTATAAAGACAGAAAAATGAATTTATAAAACTTTAAAATAAAATTAAAATGGAAAATATATACATGAAAACTAAATTCAAAATATCAATAAATACTAAGAACACATTAAAAGGCAAATTAAAAATGACAAAAACTTTAAAACTAAAACATAAAAATAACAAAAACTAAAATCAAAATATTAACAAATAAAAAGATTGTATTTTTTTTTTTTAATTTACTAAAAATTATTAAAACTTTAAAATTTAAATAAATAGGGAAAATATCAAAATATTAATAAATACTAAGTAATGATACTAAAACAACACTGCTTCATATCACAATACTTTACATACATTTCAAACGACAGAGGAGATGTAATGGTAAATATTTATTTGTTTTTACGAAAAGCTGTACGGAACATCTAGTCCATATATTTCAGGGATAATTAAACATGAAAAAAAATAAAACGCTACTTGATTGTCACACTTTCATCCTTGTGGATTCTACCCACTACTGATGACACAATACAAAGCACAGTTATATGTGTTCAATAAGGTAGTCTCATGTCAGTATGATGAAAGAAATATTTCATGTTTTATATTTGGATCACATATAGAATGATAAAATAACTCAAGAGCAGCGTTAACACCGCTCGATCTCACTTTGGTTGATCCTCTGACAGTTGGTTTGCTTTTCCAACCTTTACAGCCATAAAAACGGCTTTGAATCTGGCCATAAGTGCCAAATCCAGTCAATTAAAAAGTGCATCAAAGCTGCTGGAGAAAGGATGGCAGATACTGCCAAAACCACACGCTTAAAACATTCAGAACTGGAGCAAGACGCTTCTTCAAGATGGAGTTTGAAACACGGTGGTTTATGCTTAGCCTGTTTCCGCGCACGGGATCAAAAGATAACTGTGACTTATCCCACTATTTGGACTTTTGTTCCTGGAAATTATGAGTTTATGTCTCACAATTCTGAAACTAAAGAATTGCGAGATATAAAGTCGAAATTATGAGAAGAAAAGTCCGAATTGACATAAATTCGTAATTGCGAGAAAAAAAATTGAGTTACGAGATAGAAAGTCACAATTACATTTTTTATTCCACGGAAGAAGCAAAATAAAACACAATTGTGAGATATAAACCAAAGATAGGTATTCTAAAGAAAGAAAAATTTATCTCATAATTCTTTTTTTTTTTGTGCTACAGAATAAAAAAAGGTAATTGCGACATTTTATCTCACTATTTGGATTCTGTGTCTTGCAATTATGAGATTATATCTCACAATTTGGAGAAAAAAAAAATCTAAATTGTGAGATATAAACTCAGAATTACGAGATAAAAAGTCACAATGACATTTTTTTTATACCACGGCAGAAGCAAAAAAAACAAACAAAAAACCACACAATTGCGAGATATAAACTAACGAAGTATAAACTATTTTTTTGTGCCACGGAATTAAACTTGCAATTGCGAGAAAAAAGTCAGAATTCCAAGATACAAATTAAAGCATATTAACTTGCAATTGCAAAAGAGTCAGAATTGTGAGATATAAACTCAGAATTATGATTAAAAAGTCGCAATCGTCTTCTTTTTTTTTTTTTTTTACTTTTTATTACGTAGCGAAAAAACACTATAACTAAATATAAACCCAGAATTGCTTTTTTTGGTTTCAGCCACAGAATAAAAAGTAATTGTGGCTTTTTATAAACTAAATATATAATCTAAGATACAAACTAAAGAATTGTGAGATATCACAAGAGAAAAGTCCAAATTACTCGCAATTGCAATAAAAAGTCAGAATTGCGAAATATAAACTCAAAACATAAAAAGTCGCAATGACCTTTTTTTATTTTTTTATTCCCTGGTGGAAACAAAAACACAATTGCAAGATATAAACTAAATAACTGAGAGACATAATTTCGCAATTGCAAGAAAAAACTTTATATCTTTAATTAGTGCTGTCAAACGATTAATCGCGATTATTCGCATCCAAAATAAAAGTTTTTGTTTACATAATATGTGTGTGTACTGTGTATATTTATTACATATATATATAAACAGACACACATGCATGCATATATTTAAGAAAAATGTTATGTTTGTATATTAAATATATTTATGTATAAATTAAGTGATATACATTTAAATATATACATGTAAATATTTTCTAAATATATACTATATGTGTGTATATTTATATATACACATAATAAATATACACAGTACACACTCATATATTATGTAAACAAAAACTTTTATTTTGGATGCGATTAATCGCGATTAATCGTTTGACAGCACTAATCTTTATATATTTTATCTCTCGCAATTCATGTTTTTTTTTCCTGCCACAGAATAAAAACATTATTGCGGCTTTTTATCTCACAATTCAGACTTCATTTTTCGCCACAATGAGAAAAACAGGCAGAATTGCGACATGACTTCTTGACTTGATTCAAGTTTATTGCCACATCAGCTTCAGAGCTGCGACATTTTGACAATGGCGAGAAACAAATCTGAATTGTTAAATAACTTTTTAATTTTTTAAATTCTGAGGTGGAAACAAGCATCCACAGTAGTTAGTCGCTTTAAGTTCTTGCTAACACAGCGAAGAATAAAGCAGAATTTGAACGGGGAAAAAAATAAACTTAAACAACGGCACTTATGATGCATGAGATTTTGGATTATCCTCTGTAATTACATAATTATAACAATAAAACGTATCACTTGCACTTCAAAGTTTCACTTCGCTCGATCAACAAGTTGAGTTTCAAAGCAAATTGATAGTTGCAGGAAAAAAGTAGTCGCGTTATACTTTAAGTGCAAGAGCGGCAAATACGAATCGTACATTTGCCGCCGAATTCAGCGTGTTAAAAGTTTTTGTGCCACGCTAAAAACATTTCACGAGCAAAGCACAATGACATGATATTTGCTTGAAGCTTCGTAAAAATGAAAATACATACTAATCAGTAAGTAAAGAGAAAAATATATATATATCATATATAATATATCCTAGATTGTCTGAAAATGACAATTTGACGACACAGAATGAAACTTAAACATATGGAAACATTTCAAGTACTTTGAAAAATAAAAACTTTTGTTTCCTCGCGACCCTCATATAATTCATCATGGCCATATAAAGGAGTATATATTATCCTATTTTACCACTTAGACAAAATACATATATATGCATACATATAGAAATGTAATCTCTCAACGTTACAAAGGTGCATCTCATTTTTTCTTTCGATCCTGGGTGCATCGTGGACAGAACCTGGAAGAAAGAAAAGAAACGTTGTTTTCTGATGTTCGAAACAGAGATATTTCCGCTTTCTCGTGAACAGACCGACGTACCATTTCCCTTTGGGTTTCGTTGTCAGATCAACACAGGCGAAGTGAAACCACTCAATGGGACACTGTTAACAAAAGGCATTCTGGTTAAATAAATACTATGAGGAAATGCTAATAAGCGGTTTAAAGCGTTACGTCGTACGTCGGGGTTGTCGCATCCGATCATTTCTCCATATGACACTTGGTGGCATAGGCAGTATGTGGGCTCATTGGGGTCAACGGGCATGTCTAAGACGTCTGACGGGTGAACTGGAAGGATGGATTCAGAGAACTCAGGGCTGCGGGAACGAGAAAACAACGTAAACATCACTTCAAACCTGTATTTTTTAGTAAACATCCAAGATGCAGATGAGTTTGTTTCTCCATCAGATTTGGAGAAATGTAGCATTGCATCACTTGCTCGCCAATGGATGTGAATGGGTGCCGTCAGAATGAGAGCTGATAAAAATATCACAATAATCCACACCGCTCCAGTCCAACATCTTGAGAAGCCAAAAGCTGAACCAAATCCAGCATTAAGACGTTTTTAACCCACGTATTTGTTTAGAGCTGATTTTTAGTGCAGATTTCTCTCCTGGTTCAGACCAGAACACTTTTTCACTGGAGGAATGGATATTATGGACGGTATTTCAGCTAAAAACGTCTTAATGATGGATTTGTTTCTTATAAACGCAGTTTTTGGCTTCACGAGATTACTTATTGGATTACAAGATTACTTGTGGATTATTGGGTTGTTTTTATCAGCTCTCATTCTGACGGCACCCATTCACATCCATTGGTGAGATAGTGATACATCCTAATAAGTTTTCATTTGCAGGTGAACCGTTCCTCTAAAGTTCATGCACTGCGACTCTCACCCGTTCTTCATTTTCTTTTTCCGTGGCGAGTCGTCGTCTGAAGATTTGCGTCCTCTTCCTTTCGGCCGTCGTTTTTCCTTCAGGCTTCCTCGACCGCCTGCTTCTACGAAGGACAGCAGTTTGGTTTTATTATCCTCATACATCATGTTGATTATGACGTGTTATATTTGGCCAAATCAAGCCGCAGTCTGTCTTACTCTTGGCCGTTCTGTTGTCTGGACTTTCGTAGCCGCTGACGTCCAACTTTTCCTTCAGCTCATTCTCAAAGCGAGCGAGATCGGCATCCAGCCTTCGGATGTGTTTGTCCACCTAGAGAGAAAAGCTCACGTTATTTTTAATAATAATACCAAGAACAAAATGAACGCAGATTCCCAGTGCAAATGTACAAAACTATTTAAACACATTAGTCATCGACTATTTATTTATTATTATTATTTATAAACATCTTTCTGTTTATCATGATTTAGAGAGCAAGAAATACTTTTGTCTAATTTCATTTTGATTTCTGTTCAAATGTCAAAACTGTAAAAATGTCCTATTTTTATCTCTTTAAAATAAAGTTAAACTAAAAATCATATATATATATTTGCATTCATAAATTGCAAATTCATCTCAATTAAATATTTTAGAGCCGAGTATAAAATACAAAAAATATATTGGATAAATTTGATTTTTGATAATACAGCAGTTTCTAAATATTTCAGAGCTGAGTGTAAAATACAGATTTTATATTTACTATAAACATATTGTATCATTTTGACAATAAAAGTTTCTGCTCAATTCCATATTTTACAGCTGAGTATAGAATAGATAATTATGTTTACTATTAAAGAAGTTAATAGTAAACATTTTTTACTCGATTTAATATTTTAGAGCCGAGTATATGATAGAAAAAATGATATTTACTATAAAAAATTTAATGATTTTTAACAATAAAACAATTTCTACTCTGAGAGCTGAGTATAAGATACAGACAATTATTATTATTATTATTTACTATAAATAAAAATTCTATAATTTTTGACAATAAAAGTTTTTACTCAATATTTGTATAAAACACATTAAATTATATTTACTATTAAAAAATCTATGATTTCTGATTCAATAAAACATTTTCTACTCAATAAAATATTTTAAAGCCAAGTATAAAATACGGAAAATTAATTTATTATAAAAAAAAAAAAACTACGATTTTTGACATCAAAACATTTTTTACTCCATTAAATATTTCAGATCTGAGTATAAAATCCAGAAAATTATGTTTACTACAAGAAAAAATATTTATGGTTTTTGGCAAAAAAAAAATTAAATGTTGAGGCATTTTCAGTACAGAAAATCCTGAAATCACAAATTAAAAAAATAATTAACATTTATTAATTTAAAAATATTATAATATTTCCAGGTTTGCACCCAAACATGATTAAAGTCACTCACATCTAAGCTCGATTACTGACCATTTCGTACGTCTGCATGGCGAGCTGCACTTTGTCGTCGCTGTATTCTTTGCATTTGCTGAATCCGTTCTGAATCTTCTGCAGGTGCTCCACTCTCTGATCCGGAGCCAGATTTCGGACGTTTTTAATGTATTCTTCTGCGAGCTTATCGATTTCGCATTTCTTTTCTGCGAAAAAAGAAGAAAAAAAGCTGTCACGTATTCACTGATGAGCAGTAAATGCAAAAGCAAAACACATCCATCCATTCCAGCCAAGTTGTGTTTTCTGTAATTGATATTTAGTGTTCCAATGATGCCCAGAAATGCTCCCTAGGTAGACAGCACACTACGATCTGGGTGTCATCTCACCCTCCGCTCTGTTGTCAAGTTCCCGCATGAGTGTGAAGTTTCTCTGGAGCTCACAGGGCAGGTTTTCAATGCCTAGGGTCATAAAAAATACACACTCATAATTTAATATGTTGTTTACATACATGAGGAAAGTTCTGGATTGAGTCAGTCACCGTCCTCTCTTTATTCAAAAGCAGAAAACATACAGAAACCTGTCTGTTTTTATTAAACACATGTGTTGTTACACAAAATCTCACTAAAGACATAAAAACAACATGAGTTTGTTGACTTAGCATGTTGTTAGCATGCTGGTTAACTACTTTCTGTCCTGTGTTTACAACTTGCGGTGGCTTAACAATAGATGTATATATAATGACCTAACAACTAAATAAAAGAATACATTAGATTTAATGTTACGCAGTTTCATACAGTCGAAATGAAGCTAATCAACCTGTTGGCTTACTAGCTGCAGCTCGCTAATGCTAATCTGACATTAGCCATCAAAACATCCTCAAACTGGTCCTTTCAAAACGCCTTCATTCCGCCTAAAATGTCGTTAAATCCGGCGTAATTCTACCGAAATGAATTCTACTCACTGTCGAGATAATGTTCGAGATAAATCGCTGTCGCCATGGTGACGGTCTTCACTTGTCCGCGGCGTGTTTTTCTCCTCCGCCAGTCCGCGTGAGCTGGAACAACATTGGCATGTCATGAATAATTAATGAGGCAACTCTCTGCTGCTGACGCTTTTGAATGCCGTGTTTTGATTGGCTGGCAGTGGGGTTTGGCTCATTAGCGTTCTTTCGATGTCTGTAGATCGATAGAGAGAGAGAGAGAGATATGTCAATAAACAAAACATTAATATAAATAATTATAATAATATTTTACATTTAAACTATAATATATATATATATATATATATATATATATATATATATAATTCTATAAAATTAATAATTAAATATTAAATGTATTTATTTCATAACACTTCAAACATTTAATATAGACGCTATCATATGATAATATTTAATGCATTAATTTAAGGTAATAACATTGTAATATTAGTTACATGAATGCATTATCATAATGTAATATGGACCTTTTTAATAATCAAAAACACAAATTCATCATATTTATACATTGTTATATATTTATTCTATAATATCAATAATCAAGTATAGAAATTATTTATTGAGAACACATCAATAACTTAATATATTAATATATTAATTTAGTGATAAATAAAACATTATTTTACAATATTAGTAATTTGAATACATTATTAAAATAAGCAGTATTAGCATAATATTTATTATCAAATATATTGACTTTTTTGTTTTATTTTATTAATAATCAAAAACATTTACATTTAGTCATTTAGCAGACAATTTGTTTAATAATAAAATAATAGTAAAAATTTTTCTATGGTCCTCATTTGAAAGTCGATTTGGATGAAAGCATCTGCTAAATGACTAAATGTAGTGTAATAATATTAATAATCAAATACACAAATATAATAATAATATATATATAATATTTATTATATAAAATTAATGATCAAATATAACACTTATTGTAGTAATGTAGTATGTAGTATAACAATGTAGTAATATATATAAATATACAATTATATGTACATATATATATATATATATATATATATACTTATTAAATGTGTTAAATATAATAAATAATAAAAATAAAAAAATATTTTATCCAATCATTTTAATATTTAAATGAGGCACAAACTGAATATTCAAAAGCGTGTTGAACCCACGTGACTATGCTGTAACCCGGAAGTACTGTGGGTGGCTCGTGTGAACAGTGCTGAGAGTGAGTTGTTTTGAAGTTTTCCTCCTGTAAGATCACACGTGCTTTACACCTGACACTTTAAACACATGACTCTACTTCTCTACTGTCTCCATCGATAGTTACAGTATATGATTATACATATTAGCGAGTCAGAAAGACTGTAACTGAGTGTTTAACTCTCTCAGCTCAGCGATGCGTGCGTTGATTTAGATGGACGCGTCAGAGGAGCGCGATGACGCGGACCTGCGGGCTCAGGTGAGTCGGTCACGTGATGCGTGTGTGTGTGTGTGTGTGTGTGTGTGTGTGTGTGTGTGTGTGTGTGTTTATGCTACAGCGTAAGGACCAAATGTCCCCACAAGGATGCTAAAACCTGAAATTTGTGACACTGTGGGGGAAAAAATGGTTAAAAATAGTAAACGATGTTTATCTGAAAGAGTAACAATACAAACAGGTTTTCTGTAAGGGGTAGGTTTAGGGTTAGGGGATGAAAAATATCATTTGGACAGTATAAAAGTAATAGAAGTCTATGGAAAGTCCCCATAATTCACAGAAACAAACGTGTGTGTGTGTGTGTGTGGTATTTATCACATTATGGGGACTAAATGGACATTTTTTAGGTCCCCATGAGGAAACAAGCTTATAAATCATACAGAATGAAGTTTTTTGAGAATCTAAAAATGCAGAAAGTTTCCTGTGAGGGGTAGGTTTAGGTGTAGGGTGATAGAAAATACAGTTTGTACAGCATAAAAACCATTACACCTATGGAATGTGAAATAAAACATGGAAACACAACATGTGTGTGTGTGTGTGTGTCGCAGATCGAGGAGATCGAGGCGCTGTCCTCCATCTATGCGGAGGAGTGGTGTGTGATCGATGAAGCGGCCAGAGTTTTCTGCATCAGAGTCTCGGATGACTCTCAGCGGCCCAGACTGGCGCTCTGTTTACAGGTGTGAGAGTCACAGAGCAGACTTAGCAATGTGCTACATGTGACCCGGGTCCACAAAACCAGTCATAAGGGTCAATTTTTCGAAATTGAGATTTATACATCATCTGAGAGCTGAATAAATAATCTTTCCATTGATGTATGGTTTGTTAGGGTAAGACAATATTTGGCTGAGATACAACTATTTGAAAATCTGGAATCTGAGGGTGCAAAAAATATCAAAATACTGAGAAAATCGCCTTTAAAGTTGTCCAAATGAAGTTCTTAGCAATGCATATTACTAATCAAAAATGAAGTTTTGATATATTTACAGTAGGAAATTTACAAAATATCTTCATGGGACATGATCTTTACTTAATATCCTAATGATTTTTGTCATAAAAGAAAAATCGATAATTTTGACCCATACAATGTATTGTTGGTTTTTGCTTGGTTAAGACTGCTTATTTTTGGTTAAGACTGCTTTTGTGCTCCAGGGTCACAAATGTGTTTATGAATGTTTAAAGTGTGTTTCTGTTTGTTTGAAGATCATACTTCCTCCAGATTACCCGAGCTCAGCGCCTCCGATATATCAGATCAAGTAACGTTATGTCTGATAGCTTTCATTCTGAGTTTTGTGTTGTGAACTGAACATGATATTTGACTGGCATGTTGTTGTGTCCTGACAGCGCTGGCTGGCTCAGAGGAGCAGACAGAATGACTCTGTCCAACAGTTTAGAGGAGCTGTATGTGTGAGTATGTGTTTCAGTCATGTGAGTCTACAGAGACTTAATGTAGAGCTTCATAAAGCGTACATGTCATGTGTTATGAAAAATATGCAGTCAGTATACATTCTATCACATTTCATATATATATATATATATATACATACATACATACATACATACACATACATACACATACACACACACACACACACACATACATACACAGACACACACACACATACATACATACACACACACACACACACACACAGACACACACACACGCACAGACACACACACACACACACATATATATATATATATATATATATATATATACACACACACACAC
>JAFVLL020011446.1:10609-70578 GCA_021397915.2 Tor tambroides
CATTATATGGAGAGAAATGTTGAAATGTTTTCCTCAAAAAACTATTTCTTTACGACTGAAGAAAGACATGAACATCTTGGATGACAAGGGGCTGAGTACATTATCTGTAATTTTTTTTTTCTTAAAGTGAACTACTCTAAGTAAATTGAACAGGACAGTTTACCAAAATATTGTTGCATAATCAATTTACACAGCTTGCTTTGTTTTTCATGAATAAGGTTAGTGTCCAAATAAACATGGCATCTACCCTGACTAAAGTCATTATGGACTTTATTGTGGGTTAGTTTGATTCACACTGCATGTCTAGGGTGCAAAACTTCTGAAGAAACACAGAGATAATGAAAATGTTGTTGGCCGCAATAAACAGCAGTGACTAAATGTAATCAGATTACATCAAAACACTAATGAAATTTCTTCAAACAAGTGCTGTTGGCTGAAAACCAAACACTTTATTCACTTGAACGCCTATTATGGGAACAGTTTATTTGCAGTTTCTTTATACTCGTTAGGTTTTGGCTCACAAGAGCTCAACTGTTCAGAACGAGCAGCTAAACCAAACCAAACATCATGCTTTCTGCATCTCAGAGAACCAGCTGTGAAGGCACCTTTCAAAGAGTCTGCGCCTAACCACAATCAACATCTTTGTGCTGCGATCTATCTGAACTTTATGCTTCAGTCCATTTCCACTCGTAAAAACCAGAGCGTTTGCATGCAGAAGTGAGAACGTACTGAGCTTGACAGAACCGTCCATTCCCAGAAGCACGTTGTCACTCTTGATGTCTCGATGAATGACCTGATTAGCGTGCAGAAACTCCAGTGCCTGCAAACACTGTGTGAGATAACAGACAAGAGGAAGTTCATTAGTTAAGCGACAGGGTTACTTCCTCTTAACGCATACAAGGCCTGATTCTCAACAGAGTTCAATTGTGCATTCATCGTCAAGGTTTCCCCCAAAACCAGTAGGTAATTCAGCAAGTCTGTAAGTTGGACAGGAGGATGCTTCGACATCAACGAACCTCTCGGCACACGGCGGCGATCTGGGCCTCGTCCATGCATGTTTCGGTTACGACATCTGTAAGCGAGCCGCCAGCCAAGTACTCCATCACGACAAACAACTCCTCACCTACCAGAAAACTGTAGCAGAGACACAATTAACACCTTTAAACCTTTTACGGCATCGCTAGCTGTTTCCATTGAACGTTCTAAATTAAAATTGTGCAAAAAACTGGAATATCACATAAAACATTTACACAATTAACACTCGCAAACCTTCTTGTCTTCATTAGCTAGTTTTCCAGTCAAAATTGCGAATTCAATGAATTTTGTGAAAAAACTATAATATCGCATTAAACATTTGCACAGTTAAAACTCTTAAACATTAACGGCATTATTAGCTATGTTCCCAACCAGTTCCGAATTAAAGTTATGTGAAAAATTGGAAAATTGCGTGAAACATTTGCACAATTAAAACTCGTAAAACTTCATGGCATCATTAGCTGTTTCCATTGAAAGTTAATTAAATTAAACTTGTGCAAAAAACTGGAATATCTCACAAAACATTTACACAATTAAGGCTTGTAAACTGTAATGGCATCATTAGCTATGTTTCCATCGTAATTTACAAATTTAGGTTAAGCAAAAAAAAATAGAACACTGCATTAAACATGCAAAATTAACACTCGCAAAACCTTCATGTGAAGCTTTTAGCTGTTTCGAACCAAAGATACAAATTTAATTTAATTTTTGCAAAAATTTTAATATCGCATAAAACATGCACAATTAACATTCTTAAACCTTCATTTCATTATTAACTATGTTTTCAGCCAAAGTTACAAATTTAAGTTAGGCAAAAAATTTGGATTGTCAACATAAAATGTCCACAATTAACACCTGTAAACCCTCATGGCATCATTAGCTGTGTTTCTAACCAAAATTATGAATTTAACTATTGCGAAAATTGGAACGGCATTGGAACTTGGAACTATTGCGAAAATCGGATCGCATTAAACATTTGCACAATTAACACTTGCAAAACTTCATGGCATCATTAGCTGTGTTTTCAATCAAATTTATGAACAAAATTGGAATATCACATAAAACATTTGTGCAATTAACACTTTTAAACTCTCATGGCATCATTAGCTGTGTTTCCATCCAAATTTATGAATTTAAGCGAAAAAATGGAATATTGCATAAAAATTTGCACAACACTGGTTTTGTTTCCAACCAAAGTTACTAACTGAATTTTTGTGAAAAATGTATAACATTTGCGAATAAAGCACCGTTTCCATCCCACATGTTCAAGAGAACAAATTCGTCACTTCTCAGTAAACTGGTGCAAAGCGTCAATAATTTAAATGGAAGTTCCTGCAATACACTTTGGCTCTTTTTTTCACCATAATAAACGAAATACCGTGCGCGCGATCTGGCGCGAGAGATCACTTCCGGCGCTTGCGCAGACTAAGCCAGAGCGCGCGCACACACGTCACACACCGGATGCGTGCGCGCACTCAGATCACTTGGACATGGTTGTGTACAAGAGGTAAAAAACGATATAAATACTGTTTCTCCACACAAGCCTTACGCTCGTTTCGTGTCTTAGGCCATCAATGTGTAGTTACGATGGGGAATTGTTTAATATGGATTTCTCTGTGCATGTTCTTTTTCCCTCTTATAGAGACAGTGACCTACACCTGACAGACCAGAACGGTTTCACCTAAAAATATCAAAATTGGATCTACTGAAGAAAAAAAGACACCTACATCTTGGATGCCCTTGGGGTAAGCTGATAGATATCAAATTTTAATTTCAAAGTGAACTATCCCTTTAAGGTCAACTTGGAACTTCCTGGCCTGAAAGTGAAGGCCAAGTTCACAAAATTCACAAGAAGAGCGTTTACCTGTCTAAGAAGTTGACAATGTTTGGATTCTTCAGTTCCTTCATCACGAGAATTTCGTTGATGATCAGCTCTTTCTTGGGCTGCTTCTGCAAGTTAATCTGTTTGATAGCCACCTGAGAGACAGAAATGCATTGAGATGATGAAACTGGGAAAAAGGAACAACAAGAAGTCTGTTTCGCTCTCTTGCATTACCTCCTGTCCAGTGGCAACGTCGATGGCGGTGAACACAGTTCCCGAAGCTCTGTGGAAAGACGCAATCATTGATCTCCATCCATGAACAGAACTATAACATGTCGCGAAGAAATGCGGGACCTACCCTTGTCCGATCTTCTCGTATCGTGTATATTTCTTCTTTGGATCTCCGATACTGACTATGGTTCCTGTTGGAAATCAAAGAGAGGACATGTGGTTTGAGTCTCGCAAAGGAGTGAAATTGCGCGAAGACTTTCTTATATGGTGACATACGGAGCTTGTCCATGATCTCTTCATCCGTCATCTTGCCCTTTTTGGGTCTCTGTCGGTCGGCTGCCTTTGATGCAACCTCGCTGTCCGGAGACGTCACTGGAAGAGGGATGGGGTCGATGACTGATGGTCGAGTATATACCTAAATTAATGAAATAACCAGGGTTATTATAGTTAACTGAGAAAAAGAAACAACAATGCATCTTCATATATTATACTTTTTTTTTTTCAGCTACTTGCCGAGACAACATTTGTCGTTTTCATTTAGTTGTACTAAAATAACAAAAATTTTATAAAAACTATAAATATATTTTAGAAAAACAAAAACTACAAAAATAAATAAATCCTGGTTTTTCCGATCCAGCGTTTAATATACAATATCCCAAACACTACTAAAAACGACTTCTAAAAAAAAGTTTAAAAAAATTGGTAAAAAAAAAAAAAAAAATTCTAAAAATTTAAATGAAACTTATGGAATTTCAATACCACCAATACATTTTTTTACACTGATTTTAAGTGCATCTTGACATTTCCATTTAGTGTTTCTTAATATGCGATATCCCAAAACTATAACCAACCCCTCCCCCCCAAAAAACAAAATTACTACAAATATTTTTTTACATTTTAAAAATAAAAATAGAAAAAGTATCTCTACAATAATACTACCATCTTTAAAAAAAATTAAATAGATTTTAAGCATATCTTTATGCATTTTCATACAGCATTTTTGATGCAATATTCCAAAAATCGCAAAACAGCGCTGTTGTTCAACTATATAAACTTTTTTTTTTTTTTAAATACTTAATGTCAAAAAACTTTAAAGAAGCAAAACAAAATTACTAAAATTAAAAAAACCTCTTAAAAATAAAATGAAAACAAACTTAATGGAAATAACCAAATATTTGTAGTTCGTATATACACTGTACTTGTATTTCGGAGCGAACTATATTGTTAACTGCTTCTTACGCTCTTGGTGTGTTCTGGTCGTGGGGCGACAACAGGCGGCGGCGTCTCCTCATCGTCATCATCTTCATCGTCATCCATCGTTTTGATCGGAGAGGAGGGCTCTGGTGTTTTTTTCACAGGCTTTGGTTTTAGGGAAGGAAAGCAGTATAATTATTATTTACAAAATGAGCTTGAGCTGTTTAAGTTGTCATTTTTGTGAACAACAATAATTGTTTTGTAACTTGAAATAAAAAAATTATATAATTTTATCTGAAATAAAATATGAAAAATACATTTAAAAATTTGTTTCTCTAGTAGCATTTTTAAGAAAAATTAAGAATTTTTTATCTAAAATAAATTTGATAAAATTAATACAAATTTAAAAGAACATAAAAACATAAAAAATTACAAAAACACAAAATATTTAAAAAACTAAAACGAAAACAGAAAATATAAAATTAAAATGTTAATAAACTTATTTCAGCTAATCAACATTTCTCATTGTCATTTACTTTATGTACTAAAATAACTAATACTAAATCTCAGATAAATTATTAAAACATATATAGACATATTAAAAAAAACTAAAAAGGAATACAAATTAAAAACAACAAAACAAAATTAAAACTAAAAATTAAAATGAAAACAGAAATTCATAAATTAAAATCTAATTGAAAATATTTATGACCTTATTATTCAGCTAATTGCAAAAGCAACATTTCTCATATTAATTTAGTTTTAGATGTAGAAATTAAATAAAAAAAAAACTTCTTGTAAATTAAAAATAAAAAGAAGTTCAAATTTGAAATAATCTGAAATAACTAATTAAAAGACCAAAAATGCACAATAAAGTTACTAAAACTTTGAATTGATTTTGAAAATACAAAAATATACTCATATAATAATAATTTTAAAAAAACAAATAACTACAACAGTATCTCAATAACACTAAAGCAGCACTGACTCGTACATACCGATTGTTCACCAGAGGGAAATCCGTCCTTCTCTAAATACAAACAGATGGAGAAAAGCGGTCAGTTTGACATGACAGCTCCTGTAAGGTTAACATGAGAGAGAGTGTGTCGATCAGGAGACCTGAGGAGAAGCTGAGGTACTTCTGCCGGCCGTTTCCCGTCGAATCGTAGAACTTGAGCACGTCGAGGACGGCCTGCGGGTTCTTCTTCTGCTCTGATTTGGTGATGTTTGACGTCTGCAGTAACCGCGCCCACTGCTCCGGCATTCCCTGAGAGACAGAGAGACAAAACACACACAGACTTTTAACCTGAACCAGATCAGAGGTCAGAGCCACCGATGCATTATATATCGGTACTGACCTTTGGTATCGGCTGTAAATGATCAGCATGTGGCCCTTATTTTAAGTGAGTATTACCAGATTTGAGTTTCGTTTCATTTACTCTTTTACCAGGTTTCAGTTATGCATCATTTCTGCTGTGCATTAAGTGTTTACGGTATTTGGTCAAAAAGCGTAAATTGTCCATTGTGTCAGCTCCAAAATCCAAAATAAGCATGCTGTTTTACAATTCTTGGTGAATCTGAGTAAATATTCTAATATTTTAATTTATGTTTTATTTATTTATGATGCATTTTAGCTTCAAAGGGTATATTGTTGCAAAAAATAAAAAATAATTATAAAAATAAATAAATAAATAAAAAAAACTAAACTTCTTTTATTTCTTAATAACAAAAACAAAAAAATAAACTCAATCAGTTTAATGTTTGATGGGACTTTAAAAAACGTAAATATATTGCTTTTATATTTGTTATATTATCTTAAATTATTTTTTATATTTATTAGTAAAGTGTTCATCATTCATAGTGTTCAACAAAAAAATTAAAAATTAAAAATCTTGCATCATTACAGTAACAACTATATAAAATCCTTCAGTGTAATATCCAATAGAAAAAAAAAACATTTAAAAAATATTTTCTAGTAACATTAACAGAAAGAAAAGTGCAAATTACCCATTGTGTCAGCTCCGAAATCCAAAATAAACACATTGTTTTACATTTTTCTGTGAATCCGAGTAAAAAAAGCTAATATTTTATTTATGACACGTTTTAGCTTCAAAAGGTATATTGAAGCAAAAAAAAAACCCAAAAACAATAAAAAAATAAAAAAATAAAAAAATACAACTAAACTACTTACTTTTACTTCATAATAACAACAAAAATAAAATAATTCAGTTTAATGTTGGATGGGACTTAAAAAAAAAAATAAATAAATTGGTTTTATATTGGTTATATTATTTTAAATATTTATTGGTAAAGTGTTCATAACAGTGCAAGCTACAATTAAAAAAATAATTAAAAAGTAAAATATGCAATTAAAAATCTTGCAATATTACAGTAACAACTATATAAAATCCTTCAGTTTAATATCCAATAGAAATAAAACTTTAAAATATTTTCTAGTAACATTCATAATAAGAAAATTATATAAAAAAAGGTTTTATATTGGTTACATTATTTGAAATATTTATTGGTAAAGTGCTCATAGGAGTATAAACTACAAAATAAAAATAAAACATCTCATAACATTACAATAAAAATGTATAATATAATAGCTTAATATTTTAAAGCAATTCAAACATTTTTCCACACTGAACCCTAAAAATTAAAATTACTTTATACTGGTTATATTATATGAAATATATTTATTGGTAAAATACATATAACCGTACAAACTGCAATTTAAAAAAAAAATAGTAAAAAATAAAATTAAACACTTTACAATATTACAGCAACAACTATTTAAACCCTTCAGTTTAATATTTGAAATACCTGAGAAATTAAAAACTGTCCAGTAATAAAGCAAAAATAATTATAAATTATAAAAAATAAATTATATGAAAAAAATTATACATATGTATTTGTAATGTGTAATATGTTTTTTTTTTTTTTATTAAATTTATTATTATTTTTGCTATATAGACATAGACAGATATACATAATTTTAAAACAATTAGTTAGAAAAATGAAATTATTTGAAATGTTCTGAAGTTCATGTATATTCAGTCTTACCGTAAACTCTCCGGTAACGGCGTCAAAGCCCACATGAATGGTGTGCTCGAAGTCTGACGGCGGCGAGATCTCCGGACGCTCTTTATCTCGGTCTTTTCTACGGCCACCTGTCACACGACACAAACAGATCTCATTATCACCGTCTGCGCTGACACTGAAACCCGAGTGTGAACGAGGTGATGCATCTCCACACGTACAGTAAGAAAGCAAACACAGCACACAGTCAAAACCAAACCATCTGAAATCATGCAAACCAGCTTTACAGCACTGTACATGTGAAACTGATTTTCAAAATCAACTTTTTAGCTTCAAACGCAGATGAATTTAGGTGCATTTTTAACCACCTTTTACAGTTTCTTTAACTCCTGCAGTGCTGCAATTACATTTTTTAGAAGTATAGATAAAATTATTCAGATGCGACTGTAAAAACTGCATGTAAAATACTTTAATGATGTATGTAAAATAATGCAGGACGTCAAATAGCCACATAACTGTTTATTTAGTGCTGCAAAACTAATTTCATCAAAAAAGGCGTCATAATCAGGAACAACAATGTTGAAAATGTTTTGAAAAATTAAAAACAATGTAAATAAATATCTAAATTAACACTGGTGTAGGCCACATTTAAATGCATTTATTTTAGCATCAATAATATATTATCATTTTTGTTAATATTTATTTATTTACACATACACACATATATATTTTCAGCTTTAATTGTCTTTTATTTTATAATTGTTTTTATATTTTCAGCTTCCAATTTAATTTTACAGATTTTCACATTTTTTCAATTTTGTGCATTTTGTCTTTTATTAGTTTTTGTTTTTTAATGTCTATATAGTTTTTATTAATTTAGTACTTTAGAAAAATCAGACGAAAATGATATTTTTAAAAATATTTTATTTTGTTTCACCTAACATTTATTTTAATTCAAGTAACAATTTTTATGGTTTCAGTTTTATATTGTTTTTATTAATTTATTAGTTTTAGTAGCATGTTATATTTAGCAATTTAGAAAAATCAGATGAAAATTTGATTTTTTTAAAAATATTTAATTTTGTTTCAGCTAATGTTTATTTTATTTTAAGTGACATTTTTTTAAGGTTTTAGTTTTAACTATAATACCTCTGGTTTAAGCAAGTAAATTCAATAAATATACAATCAGGGTTATTTTAGTATGATTAACATACTATTATAATTTAACATCTTATTAATCATTTTTAAATGTATTCATTTTTATTTTTCACATTTTCCATTTACATTTTTAATTTAGCTAAAGTTTCTGTAATTTTGTGACATTTTTAAAAATTCTCTTTAAAAAATTTTTTAAATCATTTTTTTATCAATTTTTAAAATGCAGTACTTCACTTTAAACTAAACAGAAATGAGAAATGTCACTTTGGCAACTAGCTAAATCGAAATAATACTATAAAATATTAAAACAATTACAAAATGCTTAAATAATATTATTTGAATTTTATTTCAAGTAATAAAGTTTTTTTTTTTTTTTAACAGTTCTAATTTAGTTTGAGTTAGTAACCCAGTGCATGAAACAAACCAATAAAATAACTAAAACACAGATGGCGAAACAACTATTATAAACCCAGGCTTCTTTTTAAAAAACAACAGCGTTTAGTTGGCAAATCAATCTCCGCGTCTGTCACTTTCTATCACCTGAGTTCTCTTTCCGCCGTGAATCTGTACGCACCTTTCTCGGCTCCGGAGAAGATGGAGTAGATCTTGTTGCGTTTGCGCTCCTCAGGCACTGAAGGCAGGGGTTTGGAGCTGTGATTAGCGGCTAGTGTGTCTTTCCCTCCGCTGAAGATGGTGCTGCTCATCCTGACGGGCGGCGCGGGCGGCTTGTCCTCCAGATCCCCATTATCACACATGGTCCGGCGCGAGCAGAAAGGAAAGAAAGGAGGAGTGGGTTTGCAGGTGGAGATAAAGAAAAGGAGGAGTTAGAGCTGCAGGAGCAGAAGGGAAGCACAACGGAGAGATGAGCCACGCAGACGAACAAACACCATCAGCCACAAACAGACATCAGAAACCACCACAGCCTGATTCACTTATTTCTCATTCACATTGTGTATGAAATTGCAATTAGGCATAATGTAATTATTGCGATAATCAAGCCCGAAATTGCAGTTAAATAAAAATTGTGTTTATTTTAAAATTATTTTATACCAAATAATGCTTTTATTTATGGTTTAAGTTTGGGTTTCAGTGTATAAAACAAATAAATAAAATGATAAAATAAAACAAACGCAATTGGATGAAATTGCAATTTCATACCTAATCATGATGAAAATAAGATTTTTTGTTATTGTAATTTTATATTTATCACGACAATAATAAAAAGATAATTCTATTTTTAGGATCACAACCTTTTTATGCTTAATTATAATAGAAATAATGTTACAATAAATTAACAATAATTGACCTAAGATTAATAATAATTAATAATAAATTAATAATATAATAATCACCTTAATATTTTTAATGCTAACTATAGTTTAACATTTAGAAAAATCCTAATAATAATAATAATAATTATTATTATTATTAGGATTTTTCTAAATGAAAAACTATAGCTAGCATTAAAAATATTAAGGTGATTTTTAGGACAATCATAACCATTTTATGTTTCTTTGTAAAATTTATCATAAAATTAACAACAATAAAGTATTAGAGTTAAATAAATTAATACTAATGGGAAACTTTCTAAAGGTATTATATTTTTATAAAGAATATTGGAGATTTTATTATTATTATTTAGTAGTAATGATTCCTTATTATTAATCTTAGAACAATGACTATTAATTTATTCTGACTTTATTTTCATGATAATTGAGTATATTTATTAATTTATTCATTCATTTTTAGATCATCATAACCATGTTATGCCTAATTATTATCACAGAAATAGTGTTTTAAGAATAAATTAATAATAATAATTGTCTTAAATTAACAAAAAAAATTACTTAAAATTACAAAAATAATAAATAAATAAATAATAATAATAATAATAATAATTATTATTATTATTATATAATAATAATAATAATAATAATTATTATTATTATTATTATATAATAATAATAATAAATTATTATTATTATTATTATTATTATTATTATTATTATTATTATTATTATATGTATATATATATATATATATATATATATATTTAAATAGAAAAAACAAAAACAAAACTTCTTTCTTTTCAATCCAATTCAACATAAATTCTAAGAGCTTCTCCAGAATTCACCTGAGTCAGCACATCTGCTTAATTCATTAGCAGCGGTTAATTATTATATTTCCAGTTGTTTTTAGGTTCCCTGTTCTCTGGCATGAATACACAGGATTCGCCCAGCGACAGACACGCAGAAAGAAACCCGATCCAGAAGCTGCAAGCTGCCTATAAACATAAGCGGAATATAATAGAGCGGCTGTCTCGAACCCTAGCGAGCGCCCTACACAGACAGCACTCCACAGAGGCCTTCACGCGCTCGCGGCTGCTGTCTAGGTAGGCAGTACACTAGGTTTTGGGACGCGGCCGGAGAATCTCGGGTTTTGTCGCGGCTCACCTGTGAAACTGAGCTCAAACTTCAGTCTGACGCGCTCGAGCGGGCCGCGCGGAGGCTGCTGTGTCCCGGAAGAGGCCTGAGGTGAAGCGGAAGGTTTCTGCGCCGTTATCTGCGGCGTGTCGCTTTATTTTTGGCAGTTTTTTGTGCTGGTTTGGGGAAGGAGAGGCGCCCAGCAGCGTCTCTTTCTGCCCTCGCCTGCAGCAAACAGCCAGCGACTGCTTCCGGTGCGGCGGGACTCTGGGGAAACGACCGACAAAATAAAAGTCTGGCGCTCGAATTCAATTCCTGAGTTACTTTTAATAATAATTATTGCTATATTGCAATTATTCTTAGCAATATATTGATATGCATATATATATATATATATATGACCCTGGATCACAAAACCAATCTTAAGGGTCAATTTTTTTTAATTGAGATTCATACATCATCTGAAAGCTGAATAAATAATCTTTCCATTGATGTATGGTTTGTTAGGATCGGACAATATTTGGCTGAGATACAACTATTTGAAAATCTGGAATCTGAGGGAGCAAAAAAAATCAAAATATTGAGAAAATCACCTTTAAAGTTGTTCAAATGAAGTTCTTAGCAATGCATATTACTAACCAAAAATTAAGTTTTGATATATTTATGGTAGGAAATTTACAAAATATCTTCATGAAACATGATCTTTACTTAATATCCTAATGATTTTTGGCATAAAAGAAAAATCAATCATTTTGACCCATACAATGTATTTTCGGCTATTGCTACAAATATACCCCAGCGACTTAAGACTTAAGGCTCCAGGGTCACAAATAATTATAAAAAATACTTATACATTTTTTCAAAGCATTTAAAATAGAAATGCCTTCTTTTAAAATTGCATATGTGTACATATTATATATATAGTATTATAATAATATATTCTAATAATCTTAATACTAATAATTATACATTTATTTCTTAAAATATTGATGTAATAACAGACAGACACAAAATGACTTTTTAAACAAAGTAACATTTGGTTTTATTTACAATCACAGCAACACATTCTGCAGTAATAAATTATTATTAATCCACTATGATAACATCATATTCATTTCTCTAAAACACTTGTGGAGCTGTATCACAGGGTTTCTTCTTACAGTACAGCGTAATGTAACGAAGACATTGACACTGGTTTGACTGTGATGGTCTGTGATCAAAAGTGTTTCCAGATGTTTCTGAGCAGGTAAACGCAGCTCAATACAGTCGTCAGTACAGTCCCGACACACACTGTGATGATCAGCGACGAATCACCGACTGGGATCTCCAGACTCACGCCACCATTATCCTGAGTGACACACATGACAAAGACTTTAGAGCTTTAACATCTCATCAACTTTGCTATTATATATTAGAAATATAAAATTATATTTAAATTATATTATGCATATTATATATTAAGTATATTTTAAATTACAATGTTATTATAAATATCCAATTTATTAAAACATGCATGACCTTTGCTATAATATATATTAGTATTAAAAATATGCATGAACTTTGCCATATTGTATATTACTATTATTATAATTACAAATTATATTATAATATTTATTATTAAATATTATATAATTCATTATAAATAATAACACTATATATAATTTCCATTAAAATATGTATACATTTTACTTAAATTTATACATAATTTAATACATATATTTATACATATAATTTAATACATATTGTATATTATTATAAATATTACATTATACTAAAGAATGTATTATTATATATTACATTTATTATTATTATATTATTATTATTATATAAAACATTTAAAAAGTATGAATTGAAAAGCATGAATTGACATTAATTTGCCACTGCGAGAAAAAAAATCTAAATTATAATATTTGATTATGAGATAGAAAGTCGCAATTACATTTTTTATTCCACAGAAGCAGCAAAAAAAAAACAGCTGCAAGATATAAACTAAATTTTATTTCACAATTCTTTTTTTTTGTGCCACAGAACAAAAAAAGTCATAATATTATAATTATAATAATATAATATATGAATGTGCAGCACTTTTACTTCATAAGCATTACCTCTAGACCCAGGATCTCCACCCATGAACAGATGCTGTGGTTGCTGATGTTACATGGAGCGTCAACCACTACACGACCTAAACCAGCACTCAGAGTCTGACCTATGATTCAGAAGAACACACAAACAGGCTGAGTTCAGCAGACAGACGAGGTTTGATTCATTCATTCACTGTGTTCGTCTGCAGCGTCTCACACTGATCTGATCTGAGCAGCAGTCTGGGCGACTCGATGTCCACTTTCACCCGTTTGCTGGAGCCTGATGGTCTGTGATATCGTCCGTGAACGGGAACAACAGCGTCAGCTTTGCCTGAGAGAAAAACCAGCGCTGTGAAACCAGAGGATAAATATTCTGGAGCTTCCAGATCAACCTTTGAGTCCAGGAGAACCTACAAAACAACATAGCAGTGATTAGTTAATGAAATAGACACCTCACATGCTGCATTTCAACATGAACTGATGATGACCTCCAAACCCATCTCGCGTCTCAGTGTTTCCAGCTGATACTCATCCATATAAACTCCACTGGGCATCTTCTGGACTAGTAAAGCTAGGACATCATGATCTATTTTGCTCCACTGAACACTGTATTGAAGATCTCTAGAAACCAAACATCATATTGAATCTTTAAAACACACCATAAACATAAATAAAGACATGAATAAAACTAAAGCGCAAGAGGAAACCTGTGAAATCCTGCTTTGGAAATCTTCACAGACATCGACAACGACTTTAACCATTCCGATGGAAAACAATCTGATGAATGGGGGGAAAAAATAAAATACAAACCGTTTCAGATAGCGGTTGTCAATTATTTGTTGCGTGATTAAAAAGCAGGTTTGGCATTGCAAATACCTTCTTGTGAGTTTCCGTAGTTGATAAAACACAATGTAGTTGCTAATACATAAAATTTGACCATGATCAATCAGCGCTCATGCTTTAATCCCGATTTCACTTCCGGGTTTGATGACGTCGCCGCGGCAAATAGAGGGCGCTGAAGAGCGTCGCGCGCGAAACTCCCTCAGAACGGATTTCAGCAGAAGAACCGTTACAGCAACGGAAAGGAAGCGTGGAAACCTCAGTCAAAAAACCACAACAACAGTACGCGTCAATCCTATGCGATATAGCTGGTTTATTTGCATTGTGTTAAATGTGAGCCTGTGCCTTTAAGAAAACCGGCGCGAATCAAGCGGTTGACAAATGTTCCGGTCTTTGAGCAAAACATCTGACTGTTGCTATGGTTACAGTACAATATCAGATAGATAGATAATCCCAAACTCTTCACGGATATTATTTCTCGTTTGATTCTGCAGCTGGACATGGAAGCGTGAGTGAAAATGTCCATAGTAGCGAAGCGATGTGGAGTGAAATTGATTCCCCCTTCCATCATCCTCATATATGAGAACAAAAACACCAGCAAGATGAGGAAAAGAATCATACCTGTGAGGAACTTCTCTCAGTATTCAGGTGAGTCTGCTTGAGATCGACCATCAAACCTGGTTTTGTAACTTTATGCAACGCACAAATTGCTTAAATTCATATGAAATACTGATTTAAAGGGACAGATCACTCAAAAATGAAACCTGCTGAAATTGTGCTCACTCTCAGGTCACCCGAGATTAGGATGAGTTTGTTTCTTCATCAGATTTGGAGAAAAGTAGCATTCATCATTTGCTCACCAATGGATTGAATGGGTGCCGTCAGAATGAGAGTCTGATAACAACATCACAAGTAATCCACACCACTCCAGTCCATCAGTTAACATCTTGAGAAAACAAAAGCTGAAACAAATCCATCATTAAGATGTTTTTAACCAAAATATGAGTCCATAATTCATAATGACGCTTCCTCCAGTGAAAAAGTCCATCTCCTGTTGTCTCTCAGGTATTTGTTTAGAGCTGTTCTGGCTTGTAAATGGTGCAAGTTTCTCTCTTGATTCAGACCAGACCACTTTTTCACTGGAGGAAGAGTTATAGATTATAGACTTAGAGTTGAGTTAAAAATGTCTTAATGCTGGATTTGTTTCAGCTTTCGTCTTCTCAAGATGTTAACTGATGGACTGGAGTAGTGTTGATTACTGGTAGATTATTTTGATGTTTTTACCAGCTGTTTGAACTCTCATTCTGACGGCACCCATTCGCTTCCATTGGTGCGCAAGTGATGCAGTGCTACATTTCTCCAAATCTGATGAAGAAACAAACTCATCTACATCTCAGATGGCAAGAAGGTGAGTACATTTCCAGCTAGTTTTCATTTTTGGCTGAACTATTCCTATAATGAATGAGAATACAACGCATTAAACCTTGTTTCCAGACTGTAGCCGAGCAGCAGAGCGACTGAAGCATCACGTGCATCACAGAGTTTATCTGGAGTCGGTTTCTTTGGCTCAGCTGGAAAGGCTTCATCTCATCCTGCGTGATCATCTTCAGGGTCTCAGTCTGGAGGAGAGTCTCGCCGCCCGACGGATGTCTGAGTCCAACGACGAGGACCTGAATAAACTGAGCGATGAGGAGCTGAACCGCAGGAAGGCCCAGATGGACGAGCTGTTCGAGCGCAACCGCAAACACAAGGAGGACCCGGACTTCGTGTACGACCTGGAGGTGAAGTTTCCAGAGAACAGCGTGCGAGAGACGTGCAGCTGGGATGAAGAGCAGTCCGATGAGGAGTTTTAAAGGATCAGAGATGCTGGAATGGATTTCAGAGTGAAAACAAATGAAGAACTGGTGCATTATTTGGCTTCTGTTGAAGTCTGATGACAAACATGTTAAGTCTATGCATTTGCTGCTACATGTTGTTTTAAGGTCACTTCCTCCATGGTAGACATTATGTGATGTTTTTTTTATTTTTGTCTTATCCCTTTGTCTTATTCTTTTAAATAAAATAGCATTGATAATATTGAAAATACTTTAATATTTAATTTAATAAATATAAAAAAATGGAGAACATTGAAACTCCAAGCCTCATCATTTTTTTTTACAACTTTGTTCTTCAAATATTATTAGCATTTTTCATTTTTAATCGCATATTTAATTTTTAATATATTTATTTATTTTAGTTGATGCAGTTAAATTAGGCAAAATTAAAAGTTTTTGTTTCGTTTAAGCTGAAGTGCTAAAATTACTAAAAGTAAAATAAAAATGAATAAAAACTAAGACATTTAACAAAAGAAATAGAAATGACTAAAACTTTAAAACCAAAATTCAAATGAAAACAAAGTAAAAAATAAAAAAATAAATAAAACATTACTAGATAAATATTCAAAATATTAATAAACAAAGATTAGAAGACATGCAAAACTACTTAGAACTTTAAAACTAAAATAAAATGAAAAAAAATTCAAAATGGCAATAAATACTAAAATAGTAGACATTAAAAAACAAAAATGACAAAAACTAAAACAAAAAACTTAAATTCAAAATTTTAAAAAATAATATATAAATGATTAGAACTGTTAAAATAAAGAGGAAAATATAACACTAAAATCAAAATAATAAATACTAAGTACAGTAATGATACTAAAGAAGGAAAATATTAAACTAAATTCAAAATATGAATACTAAGTATAGTAATGATACTAAAACAACACTGCTTCATATCACACAATGCTTAACATAAATTTGAAATGACAGAGGAGATGTAATGGTAAATATTTATTTGTTTTTACGAAAATCTGTACGGAACATCTAGTCCATATAATTCAGGGATAGTTAAACATGAAAAAATAAAACGCTACTTGATTGTCACACTTGTGGATCCTACCCACTACTGATGACACGATACAAAGTACAGGTACGTGTTCAATTAGGTAGTCTCACGTCAATATGATAGAAGAAATATTTCATGTTTTATATTTTGATCACATATAGAATGACAAAATAACACAAGAGCAGCGCTAACACCGCTTAATCTCACTTTGGTTGATCCTCCGACAGTTGGTTTGCTTTTCCAACCTTAACAGCCATAAAAACGGCAGTAAGTCTGAAAGCGTTCTGGCCATAAGTGCTGAATCCGATGGATTAAAAAGTGCATCAAAGCTGCTGGAGAAGAGACGGCAGATACTGCCAAAACCACGCGCTTAAAACATTCAGAACTGGAGCAAGACGCTTTCAGGATGGAGTTGAAACACAGTGGTTTATGCTAGTCCGTTTCCGCACGCGAGATAAAAACATAAAAAGGTAACTGCAACGTTTTAATCGCACAATTTGGACTTTGTTCCTGGGAATTAGGAGTTTATATTTCACAATTCTGAGAAAAAAGAATTGTGAGATAGAAACTAAAGAACTGTGAGACATAAAGTTGCAATTCTGAGAAGAAAAGTTGCAATATTAACTCAAAGTTACGAGACAGAAAGTCGCAATTACATTTTTATTCCACGGAAGAAGCAAAAAAAACACAGTTGCAAGATATAAACTAAAGAATTTTATCTCGCAATTCTTCAATTCTTTTTTTTGTGCCACAAAATTTTAAAAAAAGGTAACTGCGACTATCTCACAATTTGGACGTTGTTTCTTGCAAATATGAGTTTATATTTCACAATTCTGAATAAAAGTAAGAACTGTGAGATTTCTTTAGTTTATATCTCGCAATTGGGTTTTTTTTGCTTCTGCCATGGAATAAAAAATGTAATTTCAACTTTTTACCTCGTAATATCTCACAATTTAGATTTTCTCGCAATTGCAAGTTTATATGTCAGTTCAGACTTTTCTTTGCAGAGTTGTGAGTGTAAATCTCACAGTGCTTTAGTCTAAATATATTGAACTATTTTTTTGTGCCACAAAATTAAAAAATGTTAATTGCGACTTTTTATGAATGAATTATATAATCTAAGATGTAAAATAAAAATTGTAAGATATAAACTTGCAACTGTGAGAAAAAAGTCAGAATTCCAAGATACAAATTAAAGCATATAAACTTATAAAAATTGTGATATATAAACTTGCAACTGTGAAAGAGTCAGAATTGTGAGATATAAACTCAGAATTATGAGATAAAAAGTTGCAATCGTCTTTTTTTTTTTTTTTACTTTACAAGAAAAGTAATTGTGTCTTTTTATAAACTAAATATATACAATCTAAGATACAAACTAAACAATTGCGTTTGTATATAAGAAGAAAAGTCCAAATTGTGATATATAATACTCGCAAACTGTGACAAAAATATAAACTCAACAGATAAAAAGTTGCAATTATCTTTTTTATTCCTTTGCAAAAAACGAAAAAACACAATTGCGAGGTATAAACTAAAGAACTGGGAGAAGTAAACTCAAACTTTTGCAAGAAAATCTTTTTTTATATCTTTATATAGTTGATATCTTGAAATTCAGTTTTTTTCCTGCCAGGGAATAAAAAAATTACTGCGGCTTTTTCTCTCACAATTCAGACTTTGTTTTTCACCATACTAAGAAAAAAAGGCAGAATTGTGACATTTCAAGAATGCCGAGAAACAAATCTGAATTGTTAATTACCTTCTTATTTTTTAATTCCGAGGCGGAGACAAGTAGTTAATCGCTTTTAGTTCTGCAAAATATTCTTGCTAACATAGCAAAGAATAAAGCAGAATTTGAATGGGAAAAAAAAGAAACTTAAACGACAGCACTTATGCTGCATGAGGTTTTGGATTATTGTCTGTAATTACATAATTATAAAGATACCACATATCACTTGCACTTCAAAGTTTCACTTTGCTTGAACAACAAGTTGAGTTTCAAAGCGAATCGATAGTTGCAGAAAAAAGTAGTCGTGTTATACTTTAAGTGCAAGTGCGGCAAATACAACTCGTGTGTTTTCTGCCGAATTCAGCGTGAAATTCTTTCGAACGACTCGTGCCGCGCTAAAAACATTTCATGAGCGAAGCACAATGACATGATATTTGCTCGAAGCTTTGTAAAAATTAAAATACATACTAATCAGTAAGTAAAGAGAAAAAATATATATATGTCATATATAATATATCCTAGATTGTCTGAAAATGACAATTTGACAACACAGAATGAAACTTAAACAAATGGAAACATTTCAAGTACTCTGAAAAATAAAAACTTTGTTTCCTCGCGACCGTCAAATATTTCATCATGGCCATATAAAGGAGTATATATTATCCTATTTTACCACTTTGACAAAATACATATATATGTATACGTATATATTCATATAGAAATGTAATCTCTCAACGTTACAAATGTGCATCTCATTTTTTCTTTCGATCCTGGGTGCATCGTGGACAGAACCTGGAAGAAAGAACAGAAACGTTGTGGTTTTCTGATGTTAGAAACAGAGATACTGATGGTTTCTCGTAAACAGAGCGACGTACCATTTCCCTTTGGGTTTCGTTGTCAGATCAACACAGGCGAAGTGAAACCACTCAATGGGACACTGTTAAGAAAGGCGTTTTGGTTAAAGAAATACTATGAGGAAAGGCTAATAAACTGTTTAAAGCTTTAGGTCGTACGTCCGGGTTGTCGCATCCGATCATTTCTCCATATGACACTTGGTGGCACAGGCAGTATGTGGGCTCATTGGGGTCAACGGGCATGTCTAAGACGTCTGAAGGATGAACTGGAAGGATGGATTCAGAGAACTCAGGGCTGCGGAGACGAGGAAAACAACGGAAATCTCACTTCAAACCTGTATTTCTGAGTAAACATCCGAGATATAGATGAGTTTGTTTCTTCATCAGATTTTGTAGCATTCATCACTTGCTCACCAGTGACTGTGAATGGGTGCCGTCAGAATGAGAGTCTGATAAAAACATCACAATCATCCACAGTTAACATCTTGAGAAGACAAAAGCTGAAACAAATCCATCATTAAGATGTTTTTAACCAAAATACGAGTCCATGATCCATATTAATGCTTCCTCCAGTGAAAAAGTCCATCTCCTGTTGGACAAAACAAAACAGTCCAAAACAGCTCTAAACAAAATTTGTTTAGAGCTGTTTTGGACTGTTTTGGCTTGATCTGTGCAGATTTCTCTCCTGATTCAGACTAGAACACCTTTTTCTCTGAAGGAAGTGTTATTATGGATTATGGACTTGGATTTTAGCTCAAAACGTCTTAATGATGGATTTGTTTCTCACAAACATGCAGCTTTTGGCTTCACAAGATTAATCGGATTACTTAGTGGATTATTGTGATGTTGTTATCAGACTCTCATTCTGACGGCACCCATTCACATCCACTGGTGAGCAAGTGCTACATTTCTCCAAATCTGATGAAGAAACAAACTCATCCTAATCTTGGATGGGCTGAGAGTGAGCGCATTTTCAGCAGATTTCATCATGCAAGTTCACGCACTGCTGCGACTCGCACCTGTTCTTCACTTTCTTTTTCCGCGGCGAGTCGTCGTCTGAAGATTTGCGTCCTCTTCCTTTCGGCCGTCGTTTCTCCTTCAGGTTTCCTCGACCGCCTACCTCTACAAAGGACAGCAGTTCGGTTTTATTATCCTCGTACATCATGTTGACTCTGACACATGTTATATTTGGCCAAATTAAGCCACAGTCTGTCTTACTCTTGGCCACTCTGTTGTCTGGACTTTCGTAGCCGCTGACGTCCAACTTTTCCTTCAGCTCATTCTCAAAGCGAGCGAGATCGGCATCGAGCCTTCGGATGTGTTTGTCCACCTAGTGAGAAAGAGCTCACGTTATTTTTAATAATAAACACCAAGAACAAAATGAATGCAGATTCTCAGTGCAAACGTACAGTATTTTAATCAAATTATTCAAAAAGAGCAGTGTTCGACTATTTATTTATAATTCACATTTTCTCTTTTTATTAGGATTCGAAGAGTAAGAAATACATTTGTCTAATTTCATTTTGATTTCTGGAACCATGTCAAAACAACTGTTGATTTATTGCCTTTTTCATATTTTTATCTATTTAAAATGAAGTTATGCTAAAAATCCTATTTGCATATATATATATAAAAGTATGTATTTGCATTTATAAATTGCAAATTCTACTCCATTAGAGCTTAGTATAAAATACAGATAAAATACTGATTGTTGACAATATAACAGTTTCTACTCAATTAAATATTTTATAGCAGAGTATGATACAGAAAATTATATTTACAATACAATATTCTATGAATTTTGGCAATAATCAATTTAATATTTTAGTGCCAAGTATGAAATTATATTTACTATAAAAAAAATTATGATTTTTGACAATAAAACAATTTCTACTCAACTAAATATTTCAGAGCTGAGTATAAGAAAAGAAAATTATTATTATTTACTATAAATAAAAATTCTATGGTTTTGACAATACATGTTTCTACTCAATATTTTACAGCTGAGTATAAAATACAGAAAGTTATGTTTACTATAAAAATAATCATATGATTTTTGTCAATAAATGTTTCTACTCAACTGAATATTTTATAGCAGAGTGTATGATACAGAAAATTATACTTACAATAAAAATATTCTATGATTTTTGGCAATAAAACAATTTCTACTCAGTTTAGTATTTTAGTCCCAAGCATAAAGTACAGAAAATTATGTTTACTACAAAAAAATCATATGATATGATTTGTGTCAATAAACGTTTCTATGCAATTAAATATTTTAGAGCTGAATATAAAAGGCAGAAAATTATGTTTACTACAAGAAAAAATATTCTCTAAAAGTTTAGAGGCAAATTCAGTAGAGAAAATCCTGAAATCACAAATTCACAAAATTAATTAACATGAATTAATTAAAAAATATTTCCAGGTTTCCACCCAAAGGTGATTAAAGTCACGCACATTTAAAATCGATTACCGACCATTTCGTACGTCTGCATGGCGAGCTGCACTTTGTCGTCGCTGTACTCTTTGCATTTGGTGAATCCGTTCTGAATCTTCTGCAGGTGCTCCACTCTCTGATCCGGAGCCAGATTTCGGACGTTTTTAATGTATTCTTCTGCGAGCTTATCGATTTCGCATTTCTTTTCTGCAAAAGAAGGGGAAAAAACTGTCACATATTCATCGATGAGCAGTAAATGCAAAAGCAAAACTCATCCATCCATTCCACCCAAGTTGTGATTTTCCAGTTTTTGATGCCCCGAAATGCTCCCTAGGTAGACAGCACACTACGATTTGAGACCCAGCCCGTGTGTCATCTCACCCTCCGCTCTGTTGTCGAGTTCCCGCATGAGTGTGAAGTTTCTCTGGAGCTCACAGGGCAGGTTTTCAATGCCTAGGGTCATAAAAAACACAATATGTTGTTTACATACATGAGGAAAGTTCTGGATTGAGTCAGTCACGGTCTTCTCTTTATCCTGAAGCAGAAAGCGCACAGAAACCTGTCTGTTTTTATTAAACGCATGTGTTCTTTCCATAAAATCTCACTAAAGACATAAAAACAACATGAGTTTGTTGACTTAGCATGTTGTTAGCATGCTGGCTAACTACTTTCTGTCCTGTATTTACAACTTGCTGCGGCTTTAGAGTACATGTATATATAATTACCTAACAACTAAATAAAAGAATAAATTAAATTTACACAGTTTCATACAGCTGAAATGAAGCTAATCAACCTGTTGGCTTATTAGCTACAGCTCGCTAATGCTAATCTGACATTAGCCACCAAAACATCCTCAAACTGGACCTTTCGAAACGCCTTCATCCCGCCTAAAATGCCGTTAAACCCACCGCGTTTGTACCGAAATTAATTCTACTCACTATCGAGATAATGTTCGAGATAAATCGCTGTCGCCATGGTGACGATCTTCACTCGTTAGCGGTGTGTTTTTCTCCTCCGCGAGCCCGCGTGAGGTGGAACAACATTGGCATGTTATGAATAATTAATGAGGCAACTCTCTGCTAGCGGCTGATTGGTGATGCGTTTAAATACCGTGTTTTGATTGGCTGGCAGTGGGGCTTGGCTCATTAGCGTTCTTTCGACGTCCATCGCCGTAGATCGATAGATGGAGAGAGGGAGATATGACAATAAATAATAATATATATAAATAATTGTAATAATATTTCACATTTTAAACTATAAAATAAGTATTACTGTCGATATATATATATATATATATATATATATATATGTGTGTGTGTGTGTGTAATTATGTTCTATAAAATGAATTATTAAATATTAAATGTATTTATTTAACACTTTATAAATGTAATATAGACACAATCATATAATATTTTATGCATTAATTTAAGGTAATACAATTGTAATATTAGTAATATGAATGCATTACCATAATATTTATTAAATATAATATGGACCTTTTCAATAATCAAAGACACAAATTCATCTTTTTTAAACATTATTATATGTATTCTGTAATATCAATAATCAAATATAGAATTTATTTATTTAGAGCACATCAAGAATTTAAAATAGAACCAAAAATATCTAATAATATATATAATATATTCATTTAATGATAAATAAAACATTAATATCAGCAAGTTGAATGCATTATTAAAATAAGTAGTATTAACATAAGATTTATTATGAAATATATGGACTTTTTGTTTCATTATTATCTTAATAATCAAATACACATTATAATTATGTATAATTTATTATGATTATTATTATACATAAATTATATGTATTTATTCATGTTCAATGTCCATTGTCATTCATTAATGTATTCTGCTAATAACTGTTGTTAGAACACTGTCATTTTTGCTTAAATCGCGATTAATTGCATCCAAAATAAAAGTTTTTGTTTATATAATATATGTGTGTGTACTGTGTATATTAATTATGTATAGATAAAGACACACACATACAGTATATATTTTGAAAGTATTTACATGTATACATTTATATTCATATAATTTATAGATTTAATATATAAACATAACATTTTTATTAAATATATACATGCATGTGTGTGTATTTATATATGCATAATAAATATACATAATATAATGTACACAAAAACATTTATTTTGGATGCGATTAATCGCAATTAATCAATGCCCAGCACTGCATACTTACGAATGTGCTAAATAACCTTACGAATGTTTAATGTATGTAATGCGTTTGTTTGAAGATCATACTTCCTCCAGATTACCCGAGCTCAGCGCCTCCCATATATCAGATAAAGTATGTCTGATTCCTTTCATTTTGAGTTTTGTGAACTGATGTGTGCTTCAGGTTGATTTTGTGTTGGCGGCGCTGGTTGGCTCAGAGGAGCAGACAGAATGACCCTGTCCAACAGTTTAGAGGAGCTGTATGTGTGAGTATATTAATATTATATGCAATACATTAAGACTTTATTAGAGAAATATTGAAATGCATTATTATTACTATTAAAGAAATACTTTTAATTTATTTCAAGTGTAATATAGTCATTTTATTTTATAATATTAAAGATCAAATATAAAATGTATTTAGTGGCGTGTTAATTTAATATAGAAGCAAAAATATAAATTATAATATTATTATAATTTAATGGTAAATAGAAAAATTTATATTAGTAATTAGAATACATGATTAAAATACATGTTGAAAAATTTTATTCAGTATAATATGGTCCTTTTATATTACTAATAATAAAATACACAAATATCCTATTTATTTATGTTTTATGCTATAATATTAATATGTAATTTTTTAAACCACATCAATAATGTAATATGGCAAAAAACATCCTATTTAATATATTGATTTATGGTAAATAAACCATTAATATTAGTCATTTGAATACAACATTATAAGAATATTATTAACATAATATTTATTCAGTATTGTATGGTCCTTTTATTTTAGAATATTGATAATAATATATGTAATATTATAACTATATATGTTAATATATATTATATAGTAATATAATTAAATGTAACATTTTGTTCTATAATAGTAATGATCAAATATGTCATTTATTTATTTAGAATGTGCCAATAATTGGATATGCGTCATGTTTATGATTGAGTTTCTTGTTTTTTTTATATAGGGAGAATACAGGGGAGAGTATTCTGTACCTGTGGGTGGAGAAAATAAGAGAATTCCTCACAGAAAAATCACAGAGTGCAGGTAAGAACTAATATAGCTTGTGTTGAATTAGCCTGGATGGGTAACTTATTGTTATTGTCATTTTTTAATAATGATCAATCAGTATTCAAAGTGGCTTTTCTGAAGTAATAACTGTGATGATATGGGTTGTACGATAGGGGGCAGTAGACAGTCACACCATGTATCTTGTCTGAAATGTGAAGTGAGAAACTCAAAATCAGGCTTTATTATGCAAGATTGATGCATATCTAAGGACTGAGTAGGTTTATGTCATGGAAATTAGACAGTGAAGTCATGAACATAGACTTAAGACTTATCTGATGCATGAACAGCTCAAGTCGTTATTGATTAATCCTCCTCACATTCTTTATTTTTAATGTGGCGTGTTAATGTCATTGGTGGGAATGCCATGGCTTCTTGCATCTGTTGATTTAGATGCATATAAGGTTGTAAGCATTGCTTTGCTGAGTGAAACTTTTCAGCATTATATTCTAGAAAGTAGACCAGAAAGTAAAAACCAGACAGGGAGAGGTCAACTAAAGTTTTTTTTCCAGACAGTACGAGCCGTCTGCCCATTAAAGACACAGAGCGGGAGTGTTTGTGCTTTTGGATTTTGTCTCAGCACCAGCCGCTTCTTCTGTGAACTAATTGCCCTTTGTGTTAAAGCCTCACTAGGTTTTGTTGTGTTGTTTTGAGCGCCGTGCTGGAAGCACGCTCATTTTTGTATAAAGTGAACTCTAGAAAGCAGGAGAATTAGAGTCAGGAGGGGAATCACGCTGTCATTTATTCTCTCTCAGCCTTTTAAGGAACACAGCGTTCCACCGGCAGATGGAAATTACACATGACGTCTCTGCATCCAGATGCAAAAAAAAAAAAGCATTGGTGCTTGACGTAGAGAAATCAAGCAAATGTTCGGGTCTGTGGTTTCATCAGCCGTTTGAAAAAAAACCAGGAGGCACACGGTGTTCTCTGTGGAAATATTCAGGAAGGAGGCACAATTGAAACAGGTGCACGGGGCCTGCCGGCAATCAGGTACACGGCCTGTCATTAACCTAGAAGTAATAGACCCTTCAGCTCACGGAAAGCAGCCTCTTTTGATTGTTTGAAACTGGTAGGTGGAGAGCAACATCTCAATAGCCAAGGAAGTTATAAAAACTCAGCATAATCATGCTGTAAATGGTGACAGAATCAAGAGATTGCAGTGCGTAGTTAAACTACAGTTGCGGCGTGTTGAAAAAATGGCTTGAATTGGATTTCAGAAAACATTTATTCTTTTAGCTGATGCTTTTATCGAAAGCAGTTTCCAAATGGGAATATCCCAAGCGATTTATCATATATCACAAAAAAGATATTTTTTAAAAATGTAGCAGTGTTTATTGCATCCATACAATGAAAGTCAATGGGGTCCAAAGTCGTTTAGTTCCCAACATTCTACAAAATATCTATCTGGTGCTTTAATTAAAATTGGCCTCCAAATGGGAATATCCCAAGCGATTTATCATATATCACAAAAAAAGATATTTTGAAAAAATGTAGCCGTGTTTATTCCATCCGTACAATGAAAGTCAATGGGGTCCAAATTCATTTGGTTCTCAACGTTCCACAAAATTTCTAGCTGGTGGTTTTAGTTTCCAAATGGAAATTTCCCAAGCAATTTATCACAAATCACACAAAAATGGGGGAAAATTTTGAAAAAAAAAAAGGATTCCAGTGTTTATTCCGTCCATACAATGAAAGTCAATGGGGTCCAAAGTCATTTGTTTCCCAACATTCTACAAAATATCTATCTTGTGCTTTTATTAAAATTGGCTTCCAAATGGGAATATCCCAAGCAATTTATCATATAACACAAAAAAAAGTATTTCAACAAAGTTGCAGTGTTTATTCCGTCCATACAATAAAGTCAGTGGGGTCCAAAGTCATTTGGTTCCTAATGTCTTACAAAACATCTAGTTAATGCTTATCAACATGGCTTCCAAATGGGAATATCCCAAGCAACTTAACCAATATCATGAAAGAAGGTATTTTGAAAAATGTTCAAGTGTTTATCCCATCAATACAATGAAATCAGTGGGGTCCAAAGATGGTTGGTTCAAGATGTTCTGCAAAACATAGCTTGTGCTTTTATCAAAATCAGCAAAAAAAAAATGGGATTATCCCAAGCAATTTGTCCAAGTTATTTTGACAAATATTGCAGTGTTTATTCCATCCATACAATGAAAGTCAATGGGGTCCAAAGTTGTTTGGTTCCAAATGTTTTACAAAACATCTAGCTAGTGCTTTTATCAACATGGCTTCAAAAATGGGAATATCCCAGGCAATTTATTATAAATCAAAACAAATTGAAAAATGTTCGAGTGTTTATTCCATCCATAAAATAAAAGTCAATGGGGACCAAAGTCATTCAGGTCCCAACGTTCTACAAAACATCTTCTTTTGTGTTCCGCAGAGGAAAGTCGTTCTGGTTTGGAATGACTTAAGCTGTGATTGTAGGTAATACCAGTGCTAACATGAGGTTGCTTTAACATTTATGCATTTGGAGGTTGCCTTTATCAAATGCATTCAAGGTAGACATTTTATCAGTTCTTGTACTCCTTGGGAATCGAAACTATGGCCTTGTTATCGTTAGCGTCATAGTCTACTGTTTGAGCTAGAGAGAGGTTCACTTCAGTGTGCTAAAGTCATAAAAATAACCCTGGAGATAGCGAGTGGGCGATTGACAGGACCTCCACACCTGACAGGATAATATCCCATGAGTCAGTACCCACAAGTCCAATTTCAGGATGGCAAGTTTCTGCGTTCACACTTTTTCCCTGCATATTAAAATTCTTGTGAATCGCCACACGATGCAAAACGTTGGGATGCTTTTCACTTGAGTAACCCAGTCGCTCGTTCCCGTGTCATTACTCCTCATTGTCCGCCTGAAATCTCTCTTGCCTTTGAACATAATGTTTGCCAAAATTAATGCACGCCGGATATTGGATCCATGCCTTTGATCTAGCCATCTCGATAAAGTCGAATTGTTTGGATAAAATGAACACAGCAGCCTGCTGTGGCGATGGTAGATGGTTTTTTTAAGAGTGCTCCTTCTCCCTCACTGTCACAGACCTTGGTGTTGGGGAGATCTAATCGTAATCGATGAAAAGACTCGCTACCTTGACAGAACCTGTTAATCTTTTTCACTGGTGCTCTAAAAGTCCCCATGAGGTCAGTGGCAAGTCCAAGAATTGACCCTGATGGGTTTTGACACTCAGCTCATTTTCTCGGCTCTTCTTAGAAGGTGGAGAAAAAGTCTTTTTTGAAACCTCTTTTAAGGAGGGAATTTACTTTGTTAGTTTTTTTAGAGGAATTAGTTTGAGTTTGGAAATGTTATCCGTTGCATATAGGTGCCGTTAGCATTTTTCCGCCACATAAAATGTCCCTGTTACCCGAAAGCTCACGAGGTGTCCTGAGAAATCATGCTCCATGACAACCCCTGATTCCTTAAAGTGCAAAAAAAAGAATCTTGCTGAGTGCTGGCTGTGCTTTTTATTTTTGGCTCAATCAAAAATGTATAGGTAGTGGATGCCTGTCAATCATTTTTGCATGTTCAGGATTGGCTGATTTGGTTGGGAAGGAGACATTTGGAGAGGAGGCCACAAGTCTGCAAGTGAAGAGTTTATTTTTTTTGGTCTTTTTACACGTAAATTATCTGCATCCTTCTCATTAGCAATTTACAGTATATCTGTTACATCATTCCCTGCTGTTCTTCAGTGCACATCTCCTATCTTATGTGACCCTGGAGCACAAAAGCAGTCTTAAGTAGCACAGGTAGCCTATATTTGTAGCAATAGCCAACAATACATTGTATGGGTCAAAATGATCGATTTTTCTTTTATGTCAAAAATCATTAGGATATTAACTAAAGATCATGTTAATATCATGAAGATATTTTGTAAATTTCCTACCGTAAATATATCAAAATTAACTTAATTTTTGATTAGGAATATGCATTGCTAAGAACTTAATTTGGACAACTTTAAAGGCGATTTTCTCAATATTTAGATTTTTTTGCACCCTCAGATTCCAGATTTTCAAATAGTTGTATCTCAGCCAAATATTGTCCTATCCTAACAAACCATACAAGCATATTTATTCAGCTTTCAGATGATGTATAAATCTCAATTTCAAAAAATTGACCCTTATGACTGGTTTTGTGGTCCATTGTTATATATAGGAACTTCTCGTTCTAGTATCCCATAATAAGCCCGTAATTGCAGCATTTACGTCTTTGATTTGTAGTTGTGTCTCCCAGTAACATGCTACAATAGAAACTAATTACCTAGTGATATGTATGCAAAAATTCTTGCAATCTACAAATAATGTCAATTGCTTAGCAGTTTTAAATGGTACTTGTTGCTTGTTGTTCCATACTACTATTAGTACATAGCATGCAATTTACTCTAGACTTATCACTGGTTAATGGTCAGATGATAGTCCACTTCCACACTGTCGTACGAATCCTCAAAAGCTATTGTTTTTGAAGAACAGCTCTCCCACGCCTTTCTCTGAATGTGATAATTGCAACTGAAATGATGTATGTATGTCAGTGGTTTTAATATGCAAATGTGTTTCCATGAATGGCGTGCTCAAGTGGGAAATGGAGCTCCAACTGAATGGAGCGGAAAAATGGAAATGGGCGCGTGACTAGCTATCCTGTTTATTAGCCAAGTCCAAGTAATTATTTTAAGTCTCGCCTTGCCACGTGTTCTTCGTATGGTGTCACACTCCATAAACTGAGATGTGGTTACAATGTAGGAAGAAGGACACTCAATTACAGTCGCGTGGGTTGGTGAACATATCAGATCTTGCTTTGTTAGAACCCTTTAATAGAAACAAGTCACATGTTTGGAGACGTAACAAAGTTCGAGTGATAAGTCTTCAGAGCAGCGTTTGAGAAGAAGTGCAGCTCGGTTCAAGGTGACAGAATTAAATGATTGTAATCAGGATGTAATCACAGCGCTAGTGGGCCTAAACAGACCTTCTGATTTGACCTTCACCCATCAGTAACCGTTCTGCATGTCGAGTCTTGACATCCTATCAGGACACCTGGATACAAGACACATTCCTGCTGACAAATATAAATCTCGAGGTGCAGTGCAGATGGTGATCCACTGCATGAGCACCTACTAGAAACCATCAGGGCAGAAACTCTGTGACCTCAGTCAGTTTAAATGCTGCATGAATGCAGTATATTGTTCGTCTTAGCTGGTCTAAAGCCATTTTCTGTGCACTTTCTTTGTTGTTGTTGGTTAAAGAATAAGTTTATCAATTTTCAACCAGCTTTGTATTGTTACAATGTCTGTAGTAGATGACAATAAACTGGGTGTAGTCTTTCTCCTGAACAGATATCAAGTCAAGTCACCATTATTTATATAGCGCTTTTTGCAATGCAAATTGTGTCAAAGCAGCTTTACAGTATTAAACGGGGAAATAGTTAAAATTATATACTTTTTAACCACAAATGCTCGTCTTGCACTAGCTCGACTTCATACATTATGTGATTCTTCGTCTGTGTACTTTGGTTCAAAAAGGTAGGCTAGGGCAAAAAACTCCCATCTCATTTTCTCCTCCATCTTCAAAATCGTCCAACATCGTTGTTTTACCTTTTTTGTAACACTGGGTCGCTACTTCCATCAAAGTCACACCTGCGTGATTTCGTAATACTTGAGGTTGGGCTATTGCAATACAAGCATTTGTGGTTAAAAAGTATATAATTTTTTTTTTTCTTGGAAAATGACCAATCATTTCACTAGATAAGACCTTGGCTGAGATTGTGTAGAGCTCTTTGAATCTGCATTGAAATGCAATTTGGACCTTTGAAATCCTATATATGGAGAAAAATCCTGAAATGTTTTCCTCAAAAACCTTAATTTCTTTTCGACCAAAGAAAGAAAGACATGAACATCTTGGATGACATGGGGGTGAGTAAATTTATCAGGAAATTTTTATTTTGGAAGTGAGCCAGGTTAGCTCATCTTCCAGAGTAACCAGTGCCCAGAATCCCTCTAAAACCACGACTAACTAGACACTCGCTAACCACCTTAAATATTTTTTTTTTGGCAGGGATTTTATGTGGGTCCCATGAATTCTGAAGTAACTAGTGTGTGTGGATATAAAAAGGTTTGCCAAAGAACCTGTATTCAGCATGTCAAGCAAATTGGAAGCAATTGACAACAGCGACCTTGTGTTGTTTATTACACCGTTCATTTAACCCTCAATCTCGAGATCACGACTTTGACAGGTTGCCCGTGTCCTACAGAGAATCTTTTGAATGATTCATTAGTGTTTTGAAGACACGAACGCCAAAGTTAAATCAAGCCCTTGATTACCTGTTTTGAACATCTGTTTGGTTCGAACTTGATTTCCTTTGTTTTCAAATTAAAGTTTTGGCTTTGATGACTCTGTGTGCGATTCCGAAACCCTATTGTTTCACTGTGATGTGCTCAGTGTGCGTGGAGTTGTTTCTTTTTTGTAGTGCGAATATTACATTAGCGATGCTAATTTGTTCCCCCCACACGTTTTGGTAAACAAACAGGCCTAAATACATTCGGCTCCCAATTCACGGCTCTCGTGCTTGACGGTGACGTCACTTCGGAAGAAGTAACTTAATCTAATATCAAACTTCAGAGGCAAGGTAATTAGCGTCTTCCCTCATCAACTGAATGATTACAGGCCTAATACTCGACGGTGTCATGAAAAGTGCCGCCTCCCTTCGCACTCAGCAAACATCAGCTCTGTTTTTACAGTAATTATGTAGATGAGATGCTAGTTACAGCAGGTTGTGCGGTGAAGGCCCCTCAGAGAGATCAAAAGGCTGTGTTTTTTTATATTTCCGCGGGGCATGAATATTCACGTCTGACACTGAGAGGTGGGGGCGGTTGAGGAGAAATGGAAAGCAGTCAAAGGTCGTTAAAGCTTTGGAACCGGTTTAATTTTTTGACGAGCTATAATTAAATTCCCAAATTGATTCGCCTACGATTTACTGAACTAAACGGGGAAGAAAAGCCAAGCACACCTCAGCAGTTTCAGAGGTATTTTCTGTTGTTTCCTCAGGTGTTTGATTAAAGATGAGTTCAAGGTTCATTTTGTGGTCAGCAGGGTTGTAATATGTGCTTAACTATACTGACCAGGGTATGCCAACAGTTCTTTCAAATATTTCCTGTTGGAAAACAGTCATGGAAAACCTGGAAATATTAGGGAATTTAAAATGTGTGTTTTCTGGAGATGGAATATTCATTGAAATCCTTATCGTCATTTAAATTTCAAGGTACTTGGCAACCCAGAAAACCAATTCTCCCATTTAGATGTGGTCGGATCTCAGGATGTTTTTGACATTTGTACGTTGACATTTAATCGCAACAACTTGAACTTTCAGACACTGGTCTCTTTCCCATATTTCGGTATATACCAAGATATTTTAAAGAGGTTTATTTGGTTTGATGTCGAACGTCAGCTTTATGATCAAGCAGAAATCTCTGCCAACTTTCACATAATGCAAATAATATTCATTATCCGAGCCACATCTGGCACAGAATTTTTGCGCTGAAAGTCCTGAGGACACAAGATGTGAACACCAGATGAAAAGAAAATAAGTCCTCAGCAAAAATAAGCACTTTTTTAATTCACAGAGCTTTAGGTCTAATCATTGAACTTAGCGTTTAAGCTTTCAAATAGTGTCTCATATGAATGTCAACTAGGCATTTAAAACCATGTCGTGCTTCTGAAGAGTGGCTGATGAGATTCATAATGTCTTCCTTTCACTTTTCCCATTGTTCCAATACCCCTGATGCTAAGACCTGGTGCCTGACAGGGCATACAAATGAAAATCATCCCTAGCAATCTCCAAAAACGGATTTTGAAATGTTTTGAGCCACTATGACCACGAAAATGGGGACGTCAAGGAGATTCCTTGGTCGAATGTGTTGGAAAGCTGTTTTTATCACTGAATCTTAATGCTGTACTTCAGAACAGCTGGAACGGCTGATTGAGACTTCATTTAGTTTCTCGTTTCAAGATTCCAAATGACACATGGAAATGTGTCGTCTTAAACGTTCTTTCGTAAACTCTTAAAAATAGGTCCCAGAAAGGGGTATCTGCAGTGATGCCATAGAAGAAACATTTTGCGTTCCCAAAGATCCTTTCAGTGAATGGTTCTTAAAAGAACCATTTTTCTTGGTTTGAAGAACATATCAATAATCTAAAGAATCTGTTTCCACTAAAGAAACTTTTATCGAATTAAGAGTTTCCATGAATGTTAAAGGTGTTTGTTGCACTCAATTTATGTTCAACTGTTCATGTTTAATGAATGAGGCTCTTTGGGATGTTTATATGCATTATTTATGTCAGTGCGCTTTGGCCCTTCAAATTATATTATGGGGAAATACAGCGCAAGTATGTGTGTTTTCAAAAGAGACGCTAAGGACTATTCACATTCAAGTATCCTTGATGATTAAAGAGACTTGTGGGAGGATGTCACTGACCTTTCTTTATTTACATCTTGAGCACTGTTTATTTTAATCATTAAATATCATTCAAGTAAAATGCTTTGCATAATGCATTGCTTGTCCTCGGCGTCCTTTGTAGACTGTTGATTGTGCAGTGGTCTGTTAAATTATTCGTTTCCAACACAATTTATTGGTCTGCGCATGTATCTGTGTTTTCAGTTGGACCAGAAATGGGTAAGACTGTGACAACAGAGGAAGAAGGTCACTATGATGAGGACGATCTTCCAGACTTCAGCGTGCTAAAAATCTCCAACCAATCAGCTCAACTTTTCTCCAGCGCTTCTGATGGTACGTCCCAATATACCGACATTCATTTCCACACTCCAGTGGAACTCCTGTTGAGAAACACTGGGTCTCAATTACTAATAATTGCATTGGATTATATTGTATTTTTACACACAGGACAACTTTTCACAAAACTTTCGGCCTGTCACAATAGTTACATGCGCACATGAATTTGTTCTTAACAAAGCGGGAAGTTCTGCAAGCACTTGAGCTTTGCGAAAGTAAACGTACTAAAAAGTACCGTCGACAGGCACGTCTTGTGTAAAGCGATCCCAGTTAATTAGCCATTAGTAGCTCGCCAGTCACTCAAAGGACTGCTTTTATTTGCTTTTGTTGTTTGTTTTTGTTCTAGATGAAGAGTTGCCACTGATTAAACATGGGGAGACAATCACAGATAGACGGAGCACGTTCCAGCCTCATTTAGCCGCGGTGGTGACTCCTAAACAGGTTTGAGTCATTACCCATGTCCCCTGTATCAGACTCCGTGTGCCAACTAACGTTTTTCTTGCCAAAGATATCAGGCCCGTAGAATCTGTGTTTAATAACAGCCGTCACTGTTTCGCATATCAGCGTTTGACACTGTTTTTGAAACGCAGATCAGTCTGGTCTCTGGTGCCCTCAACGCTTGCTTTTGTCTCCTTTTAACTTCTGGAATTCACTGTCAAGTTCCCAGCTGGATAGATGGCGCATGACTCACGCACACCTGCCCTTGACGCAACAGCTCTTATTATTACAGGCTACATATAAACCTCTCTTCCACGTCCATGCTCGTGCGAGACAGTCGTGGACATTTTTACGAAATTGACTTCACAGGTGTTGGCATTGTGCGTCAGTTACAATGCGCTTGATATTGCGAATGTTAGGTGACCAAAGAGCATCTGATTTGAATGACACTCTGCCCTTAAGTAAGACAGTGACATTTCTGCAGGGGCAGCCGTGGCCTAATGGATAGAGAGTTGGACTTGTAACCCGAAGTTCGTGGGTTCGAGCCTCAGGTCCAGCAGGGATTGTAGGTGGGGAGAGCGAATAACCAGCACTCTCTCCACCCTCAATACCATGACTGAGGTGAGACCCTTGAGCAAGGCACTGAACCCCCAACTGCTCCCCGGGTGCCGCAGCATTGGCTGCCCACTGCTCCGGGTGTGTGTTCACTACTATGTGCATGCACTTGGATGGGTTAAATGCAGAGACCCAAATTCTGAGTATGGGTCACCATACTTGTCCACACACCACTTCCCTTTCCCCTTTCCGCCACTTGTTCGTACATGAACCAATTTCCTTTGTGTGATTGACAGTTTGAAGCCAATCACTGACTGTTTACGTGTTCAGTCTTCCACTGGCTTTATATGAAAACAAATGCGTTACATTTTGGTTACTTTGTAATTCTGGGTGGTCACTAGGACGTTGCCATGCACCTGTTCTGGGTGTTTTTAAATAGGTTGCTATGCAGTTACTGGGGTGTTGTTTTTTTATATGTTGCCATGCAGTTGCTAGGGTGCTCTGGGTGTTTTTTTCAATAGGTTGCTATGCAATTACTGGGGTGTTTTTACATGTTGCTATACAGTTGCTAGAATGTTCTGGGTGTTGTTTTTAATAAGTTGCTATACAGTTACTACGATGTTGTTTTTGCAGTTGCTAGGGTGTTCTGGGTGGTTTTTAGCTTGTTGCTATACAGCTGTTAGGTGTTCTAGGTGTTTTTTAAAAGGTTGCTATGCAGTTACTGGGATGTTGTTTTTTAGATGTTGCTATCCAGTTGCTAGGGTGTTCTGGGTGGTTATTAGTAAGTTGCTATGCAGTTACTGGGGTGTTATTTTTTGCATGTTGCTATGCAGTTGCTGGGGTGTTTTTTACATGTTGCTATGCAGTTGCTAGGGTGTTTTGGGTGTGTGTTTTTAGTAAGTTGTTATACAGTTACTAGGGTGTATTTTTTACATGTTGCTAGGCAAGTTATTAGGGTGTCATGTAAGTATAATTTCTTTGCCCCTCTGATCATTCACCAGTGATCATCTAATTAAAATGTAACCATGAAACATTTTTGAAGAAAAAAAAGACCTGTGGAGAATGTGGCACTTTTTTCCCAAAATTAACTTTAAAGGTGCCTTTGAAGGTGCTTTTTGCATTAAAAAGTATTTTAAAGTTGGTCACTAGGGATCGAAAGGATCGATCCTCGCATAAAAATAATGACTCTAAAGTGCATTTTTAACCATTTTATTTATTTAGCAAGAAATTTGGTGCATAAAAAGGCTTCTAAGTGGAAAAATAGACTATATTAGCAAATATAATTGTGTAGGATAGAACTATTTCTCCTGCTGATCAGAACATACACAAATGCTGAAAGACAGAACCAACTAATCACAGACGGCGTTCGCTGCTGACGTTTTGCTCACAGTACTTGTTCAAACAGGCCTGTGTTTCCCAAAAGCATCAGAAGAATAAGTAGATCTAAAATAAGAGGTATTGCCCATCCCTGCTGGTTTCCTGATCAATCCCTAAATGCTGTTTAGCTGGGCTAGTTAAGAATATTTTTATAAATATTCAGACTTCTCTGCGTACTCCATTTGAGCATTAGATCACAAAACAACAATTGTTTTTACTGTCTAACCCTTTTTTACACTTGAAGGAAATCAGTCAATGAATAGCTTATTGCATGAAGCTGTTCCCATTTAAACAGTGATGAAACATGTACATAAAAGTTCTCGAAAATCTCTTTTTGCTGAATGGAGTGGCATGAGGCGTAATTATGTCTCAATATCCAGTTAATCCGTCACTCCGTATTTTGTTCACATTGTAAGTGTGGCGAGCGCTGAATCTTGTTCTTTTCTTTAATGCCGCGTCTTTATGTGCAGGTGTGTTTAATGCATTTGCAGTTACGAACCTGAGATGATTTTCAGTATAATACAGCGAATGCAAATGAGGAGCTTTATAAAAACTCGTTTGAAATCCCCCAGACAAGAGAGGAATTAAATTACAGTTCTTTGGTGAAATTAGATGGTAGATGATGTTTCAGACGGACCGAGTGCTTGATTAACGTCATCTGCTGTAGATGTTTACTCTTTATAATCCATTCTGATGAAAGACCATTAATATTTTTTTTCCACTTATCTTTTCTTTTCTTAATTTTTTTTTTCTTTTATTTCCTCATTGTCTTTTTCTGATTAGCTGTTTCCATTATCTTTGCCTCTCAGGGGCTCCAGAATGGATGTTGTTATTCACGTGGCTAGCTTTAAATCTAGCTTCATCCATGCCGTAACTTTACTAAAGTCTGGAATACACTACACAACTTTTGCCAGATTTTTGCCCCAATTTGGACAAGTTGATGCTAGTTGACGCAAGTCAGATTCCATCCAGTCTGAGTTTATCAAACACCTTTGGTATTTTGAGCTGAATTTAAAACACATTTGTTTTAATTTGTTAAGTGTTTCTGCACGAGTTTGATGTGTTGGGAACAAATTAAAATCTAGTAGTGTGTGATCCTCAGTCGTTGAGTGTATGATGCCCAGTTTTGACTCTGTAACTATTATTAAGTTTATGATTTTAAGTTCAGATTTTAAAAATTGTGTATTGTATTCTAGCCTTAAAGGGATAGTTCACCCAAAAATGAAAATTATCTCATGATTTACTAATCCACAAGCCATCCTACTTTCTTCTTTCAGACGAATACGATCGGAGTTATCTTAAAAAAATGTCCAGGCTTTTCCAAGCTTTGTAATGGCAGTGAATGGCTGTTGAGATTTTGAAGCAAAATAAAGTGCATCAATCCATCATAAAAAGTGCCCCACACGGCTCTGGGAGGTTAATAAAGGCCTTCTGAAGTGATTTGATGCATCCACTGGAACGCCACTCTCTCATGAACGCGTGTATGACAGTTAACGGAAACTAGAGATTACGGTTTATAAAGTTGTGAATATGGATATTTTTTTAGGCAAATGCATCACTTTGCTTTAGAAGGCCTTTATTAACCCTATGAAACCATGTGGAGCACTTTTTATGATGGATGGATGCGCTTTATCGGACTTCAAAATCTCAACAGCCATTTACTGCCATTATAAAGCTTAGAAGAGCCACAACATTTTTAAATAAAACTCAGATAGTATTTGTCTGAAAGAACAAAGTCATATACATCTAGGATGACTTGAGGACGAGTAAATCAAACTGATCAGTGTTACGATTTTTACCTGATGGACAACCTAAACCAAATCTAGAGACCAGAAGATCACTCTTTTCGCATGACAGAACATGTAGAAGTCTAGTTCCCCCCCATGCAAGCCATATGGATTCTTGGTTGACAATCAACAATGTTATGGCGCATTGCACCTGCAGTACTATACAGACGCCCTGAAGCGGACCGAACAACCTTATCGGTCCGAAATTAGCTAGACAAGCTTGATATAAAATCAATGGATAGGTTTAGTTCAGCCGAACAGCTGAGAGGGTCTGTCTGAGTGCATTAGACGCACTCTTCGAATTGTTCCATACAAACAAGGCCACGAGAAAGAGGGGGGGGAAAGCATTCGCAGGCATATCTCTTAGTCACTTTGTAGTTCTATTGGGATTTCAGAGGCCATTTTGATGCTTTTTGATCTTTGATATTGTATTATCAGCAGGAACTTCAAAGTTTGGCCGTGCTCTAATTTTCATAAAAGGTTAGTGTTGACAGAAGTTTGTAAATGAGTTTGTCTATGAACCCAAGACGCCAGACTCTGGCGGGAACACGCACCTGTTTGTGTTCAGCATCTTCACAAGCTATAGATCTCAAAACATTTAATTAGATTTCCGTTCCACACAAAGACGTTTTCACAATAGCTCGACAAAAAACCCAAAGCAGCCTCCGAGGAAATATCAACGGGGTTTTTAGGTTTTAGAGGATGTTGCTTTGTGTTTCCTGCTATTTGCTTTAGATCAGTGCTGATAAAAAGGCAACATTTGCACATAGCATTCAAAAGATGTCTCATTAGCCTCAGCCCGACACAGGTGTTCAGGACGAGAGTATTAGCCGGAGAGAAAACAGATGAATCTCGCTGATAGGGGCTCCAATTCATGACGACTCTTTCTTTGGGGGAGTGCGCCGCCGTACATATTCATTAGCATTGATCTTGCTGTTTTTCTCGACTCGTGAATGAAATCACAGTCGAGAAGATGGTTGCATTTGTCCGCTCTTCTTTGGCTTCAATAAGGTCCAACTCTGCAGTCCAAGAAAGCACTCTGGACCTATTTTTACTCTCTTTCTGGGTAAATAATGGAGGGACACTCAGTGCAAATAGGCTGAAACCCATTTTGATGGACAGAAACAACTGGCAGAGTCCTTCCCGAGGGTCTTACAGCAATATTTGAAGTCCTTGGTGTTGTGTACAAAACAGATTTGCTCTCAATATCTGGTTGCTCTCGCCCAGCTGGTTCTTTTAGCAAAGCCAGATATTCCCTGTAAATCCATGAAAACTCAGAGCCGCTGTGTGCGAGTGTGTTTCTTCGTGTATTGCATCAGGGATGTATGTGACGCTTCTTTCGTAACTACTTAAATCTGCCCGTCGCTGACAATTTCTAAGCAAAGTTGTTGACATATGGTGTTGATGGTGAATTAAATGTAATTCTCTTTCTCTGTTCAACTCATGGTTTGGTGTAGTGTTAGATCAGGAAGCATTTTGTAAAACAAAGCCCAGATTTGGCACGCAACAATATTCCAGTTTTCGGTTCACGGTGGAAGGCCTAAATCAGGCAATCAGAACAGGACTTTTTGTGCATAAAACTAAAAATTTGTATTGTAATTGATGCCTCTCCAGACGGAGATGTAGAGTTGGTCACACAAGAGTCACCCATGTATATTTATTGAAAAGAGAAGATCTGCCTTTATGTAATTTTCATAAGTCTTCCTTGGCTGTAAAACATTTTATTAGAGTGTCCTGCTTTAAATTATTCTAGGAAACAGTTTTAAGAAAGTACATTAATGGACAATTTCAAAAAAGTTTCTCCTGAACATAAATTTGAAAGATGGTATTTAATTATTGGTTTAAATTTTTTTCATTATGTTTGTTTGTAAACATAACATTTTTAAATTATTGTACACAACTCATTGAAGTACTGTTATTAAGACTATTTTAAATTTTATTCTTGCATTTGTCATGAATATAGCCTTTGACTCTTATATGGCGGAAAATTATTAAAAATATTAAATTTCATTAAAAATTTAATTTCTCCAGATGTCATCCAATTATAGTCAAATGTGCTAATTTGACCAATCAATCTCTCTTCATCCATGTTTTTAATATACACCAGTAGCTTGATTTCGGACCATTGAGATTTCACTGTGGGCGGGGCCTCTCGGCACAAGGATAAAATAAAAAGAAACCAAAAGTCTAACCAGTTATGGTGCTGGATATCAAGTAGTTGAGTACAAACGCCATCTACTGGTGTAGAACCGATTTTCACTCAGAAATCGCTAGTAAATTTCACAGTAAAAATAACAAGTTACGTATTAAACTAAACATGGAATTTTGAAGTAGAAAAACTGAAATAGTAACTTCTCATAAAACATTTGATTTATTTACAACTTAATCTTTTTTCCAGCTATTTGCTTGTAGGACATACTATAATAGGGAAAAATGAAAATAATAAGGTAACAACCTTTCATCTGAAGACTCACACATTTGTCTACGGATTACAACAACTGCGCCAACTATTTAAATTGAAATGCTTTCAGATGTGCTCGTATGTGAATAAATGTATTATTTATCAGGCTTGTATTTATATAATTCTAGGTTCTGAGTTTTAGGTTGCTATATTTAAATGAATATTTCATAGTCGTACCATATGCTCGGATTCAGCCAGCAGTTGTTTACTGCCAGACCTGTTGTGGCAGGAATTGGTTGGCGTCGCAGTAATACTAAGTTGCGCTTCAAGTCCGCTCGTGTCCTTTGAAACAGTGTTTTATTAGCGTCAATATGTTATGCGCACACCCATCTAACACATACGTTCTCCAGATGATTTTTAAACCACCCTGCGGTCCTTTAAAGACGAGCAGGGACTGAGAAATAAGCCTGTGCCAGTGAATGTGTGTGTGTTCGTGTATCAGCAGTCAGTGTTGCATCACTGTGAAATGTTCTGTTGCTCGCAGCCTCTTTCCAGCAGTTTTAGTTATTCGCATATTTTTATATTCTGACGTCAGATATGTTGGAGCAGTCTGGTTTGGTGCGCACATATGTTTTGGGCATGTCTTTGTTTATATTTATTTATTTATTTATTTACTTGCAGGTTCAAAGGGTTCTGAATCATTTATATGAAAACAAGAAGATCGCAAGTGCCACTCACAATATCTATGCATACAGGTATTTCTGTTTTGAATTCATTATAAAGGTTTGCAGTTGTTAGGCAAACACTAGTAATATTTGTGTATTATTTACATTTGTATTCCACAAACGCAGTTCATAATATCTTTCATTTCCATCACAGATGTGCTTTTAGTAGTTCATGTGTCATTTTTATAGCTACTTTTTAAGATATTTAAATTAAAGAAATCTCCCATTAATAAAAGCTCATTGTAATATTTGCATACTGATAGAAAAGGTGTCAAAGTGTACATTTTACAAAATTGTATGAGGTTTACATTTAAAACAAGGGGGGAAAAGCACATTTGCGCTGTGGTAAGAAAAATAAACTTAATTCAAGATACATTCTCTGAAATTTTTCATATCTCATGTGATTTTGCTTGTCAATGAAATTGATCTTGTTCTAAGAATTTTTAAATGTTTGTATCACTAAAAACATCCTTAAAACAAGATAAAATCAACAGTTCGGTTTTTTAAAATATCACTATTATAGATACTATTATACATTTTGTTAATATTTTGAATCAGATTTTATTTTTATATTTTCTTTTTCTATTTTAATTTAAGTTGAATATTGTAGTACGTCAAGTTAAACTAAATAAAAATGAGAAATGCTGCCTTGGAAACCAGCTAAAATAAAATAAGTTTACGTTTTTTATATTTTATTTTTATTAGCACTGTTCTGTAGCAGTTGTTAGGGATTTTTTTTCTTTGTTATTAGATTTCAGCCAGTATTTCAATTATTTCCGCATTTAGATTTATGCATTGACGAGATGAAGACTGTAATGTCAGTTGGTGGTGTGTGTGTGTGTGTTTAAGTGAGCGCTGCAGCGGGGTTTCTTCGGGACATGATCAGTGACGTACAGTAGGGGTGGAGTGGCTGAGATTTAACCGCAGGTGAGATTGACATTCAGCATGTTCCTGAAGCCCCCAGCGTATGAGGCGAGCCGGATCACAACCCTCATAGAAAAGGAAGTTGGCGTTTTCTTTAATTTAATAGATCAGTTATGATTACTTATTGATTGCTGTCAGTCATTACCTTGGACTGTTCTTTATTAATGGCTTGAGGCAAGATATATTTGGATCAGAAGGTAAAGTCAGGAATTCTTCAGCTAAAGTACACTTTCAGTTAAAAGTCTGGAATATTTAAATTTTTAAAAATGTTTTAAAGTCTGTTCTGCTCACCAAGGCTGCATTTATTTGATAAAAAATACAGTAATATTGTGAAATATTATTACAGTTTGAAATACCTGTTTTCTATGTGAATATCTGTTAAAATCTAATTTATTCCTGTGATCAAAGCTGAATTTTCAGCATCATTACTCTAGTCTTCAGTGTCACATGATCTTCAGAAATCATTCTAATTTGCTGATTTGCTGCTCAAGAAACATTTGTGGTTATTGTCAATTTTGAAAACAGTTGTGCTGCACAATATTTTTGTGGAAAATGTGATGCAAAACTATTTAAAAAAATGCAATTAATGCAATTAAACTGATCAAAAATGACAGTAAAGACATTAATAATGTTACAAAAGGTTTCCATTTCCAATAAATGCTGTTCTTTTGAACTTTCTATTCATCAAAGAATCGTGAAAAATAAAATCTCACGATTTCCACAAAAAAGCAGAAAAACAGTGATTTCTGAAGATCATGTGACACTGAAGACTGGAGCAATGAAGCTGAAAATTCAGCTTTGATCACAGGAATACGTTACATTTTACGATAAGTTCACATAGAAAAGAATATTTTAACAAACTCCAAATCTAGTTTAACATAAGCGTGTAACTCATCCCACATTATCTGTGCTATGGACTTGAATGTTGAATCCAGTGTCAAAACATTTAGACAACCTTAGAAACCAACCCTCATCTTCTTAAATTGGTACATTTTATCTGGTAAAAGGTTGGTTTATCAAAACTTTGAATTGTAAGTTTTGAGATTTATCACCGATTGGCCACTTTGTTGACACCAGATACCCAGAGAAAGCGTTCAAACACCCGTCATTCCCGTCTCTGACACACACGAGGAGCCATATGTGGTGAAAGGTCTCTTTGGGCAGCGCCGCGTCTCTTGGCTGTTAGCGAAGTGACTGTCAACACTGTGCTCATCTGCTGCCAGCATCTGCTGCTACCTTTCATTCCCAACAACTATTCCCCAAATGATGGACCTCGTGCGCTCAGTACTGAAAAACCTCAGCGGGGCATCCCGATTTCCCACACTCCTCCCTGTGCCTGATATTATCCCTCATCCAAATCCTCATCCAATTTTGCTCTGAAATACACCCACAACTACAAAACCCCAGACGCCTCGCAAACGCGGCGTAAAGCGAGTGCAAGTCTCTGACACCACTGCGGGCTGTTTTTGTCAAAGTGACCCCTGAGGGTCCGCAGGGCAAAGAGCTGTGACTCGTTTTTTTACATTTACTTAACAATGCCTTCGTGTTTTCATCAGGATCTACTGTGAGGATAAAAGCTCGTTCCTGCAGGACTGTGAGGATGATGGAGAAACTGCAGCGGGGGGCAGACTGCTCCATCTTTTGCAGGTAAATGTGGGTTTGAGTCAGGTGATCATCTGAAATATTGGCTAGTGGATGTTATTCATGAAAAGGTGATTTTCATGTAAATGGATCATGGGTTTTTGGGTTTGTGTATTCTGTCTGCTGGGAAAAATTTTATGACTTTCATCTGAAGCATTTCTGAATGTTCATGCTGCTCTTAAAAGCAAATTGTAACTGTGTGTGTATATATGTATGTATATGTATTTTAGGGCTGTCGATTTAATGCATTTATTTGTGCATTAATTATCCAAATCAAAAATATAATTTAGCATCACTGAAACAACTACATACATTCATTTATACCAACAAAACTAATTTTAATTAGTTCAATCAAATAGAAATAGCTATTTAAGTAACAATTGCTGATTCACACTTTTTACAGTGAAGTTAATTTTTTGTTAACTTTTAGGCAATGTTTTCAGTGTCATCTTTTTGCTCAATTTCACAAATGAAAATCATTCCAATCAAAGTCAAGGCGGAACTGTTGTGCATCTCCAAGCAACACACAGAAGTGATTCATTCCTGAATGAATCCATGAGTGAGTCAGTGATTCATTCATAAAGATTCTGTTTCTGAATGAAACAGTCATTTGAACAACTCAACTGCATGAATGATTCAATGACTCACTCATTAAGACAGTGACTTGTAGGGCTGCGATGATAAATCGATGCAGAATCGATACGTGGATCGATTATGAGATCTTCGAATGCAACGCGATTCTCTCTGGAATCGATTCTGAGCTTAGTTTTTAACAGCAGAAGGCGTTCTAATCTAGTTTTTAACTGCACACTCAAATGCTCACAAAGAAGAGCGCTTGTGCGTTCAGCTGAGTCATGCAATTTCACCTCGGCTCAGAATGCTTTTATGACGTGAGATTAATGTAAACAGCCCACTGCAAACACCCTTGTAATTCACTTCAACCTTTTCGAATTTTATGAATGATTATTTTAGGTTCAAGTGTGTGTAAGGATTTGGAAACAAGCAGAGTATGGCCATTTCTAAAGCATGCAGTGCCATCTGCTGTTCAAAACTAAGCTCAGAATCGACTCGAGAAAGAATCGCAAAGCATTCGGAAAAATCTCAGAATCGATGCTGAATCATTTCTTGATTCGCGATGTATCGACATATTTTCCCAGCCCTAGTGACTTGCAATTTTAACTTCATATTTAGAGTATAATTTAATTTTTTTCAAATTATTTCATATTTCAGTATTTATTTAAGAAACACTACCCAATTAAAATGTGTTTATTTCTAAAGCCACTTTTCGTAATGCTAATTTAATGCTTTATTCATCTAACACATGATGATCTTTTGGGGAGAAAGCAAAAGGCATCATTGTCTTAATCTATGGTTTAAAGCACCATGAAGTGTTTTGCAAGCCGTGCACGTGTCAAACGACAATGGCACATTTCAGGCATCTTGTTGAAATTCTGCTGGGATTATCTTCCCTCCTCCTGTCCTGATCCCAATTCCTTGCTTGCAGTGTCAGATATTTGTACGTCGACGTGTCACTCATCCATAATCTTCGCCGTTATCTCCTGTTCTGATTAAAGGCCTCGAAGCAGTGGCGTCAACACCCTCCGGAGTGAAATACGACATGACACTGTAATCTCTACCCACATTCATTTAGACCCAACCAAAAAACCCATACAGCATTTCTGTCAATAACCTCGACGGGAAATAAGCCCACGGTCTGCCGCGACATTCGTTAAATTTATCAGGAAATGGATTATCTGTGATGTTGTTTTTCAAATGATCTTCAGTAAGTGTTTGTTGGGCTGAAAAGAGTATGGTGATTAATGAAGCGTCTTGAGATGATGAACGCCTCCTTTCCAGTTTTGCTGCACTGTACCGTTACTCCAGGAACAGACACATTATTATCAGAGTGAATGTGAAAACTAAACGATTTTGTTATATTTAATTATATGCTGATTTGGACAAAATGCTTATATTTGTATGTTTATTTTAATATAGAATTTAAATCTTTATCTATTTTATATATTCATAAATATATTAATTACATAAAAATCTGGCTCTAAAGTTCTCTTTTCTTTATTCAAAGTTGCTCTAGACAAGTATATGGAAACTATCCAAAGTTCTGTTAATCCTAAAGCAGTGAAAACTGCATCTCTATATGCATCCTATGTGTGCTCTTAAGGTGAGGAAAAAAACATAGTTAAACGATGGTTTAGTACACTTTTGGTACACCATGTGTGTTTTTTTCTTAACGGATTTGTATTTGTGTACTTTCTTTTTTATTTGTTTTCTTTTTATAACTGCACTGCCTTCATGGTTTGATGTTTTGTACTGTTTAATAACAGTGGTTGAGGTAAAGCAAGTAACGCGAGTTGAGAAATTAGGAGTAAGTGCAGAGGCATTTTCTTCAGCCTGAGGTTTATTAATTTCACTCTTGGTGTGAAAGGGCCTTTACAGTCGCCAAAAATATCACTTTTGGGATTTCTGTTATTAAAAATAAATAAGCAAGCCCAGCGCAGATGACAAAAAGTAACACAAAAGTAACATAATTCATTACTAATTGCGTTACTTTTTATGGAGTAACGCAATATTGTAATGCATTACTTTTGAATGTAACTTTCCCCAACACTGGTTAATAAAAAAAGAAATGAAATCAGAAAAAAAAAGTTTCGTGATACGTGCTCCGACGTCCCAATCTGAATGAAATGATTCGCGAACTCTCACCAAAGTCCTGATCTGAATCAAAAGATTCATTAACCCGCTCCAGAGTTCCGATCTAAATCAAATGATTCACGATCTGCGCTCTCTAGTCCTATAATGATTCGCGAACCATCATTTCAGATCAGGACTTCAGAGCAAAGATTGCCAATCATTCAGTTCACGAAATGATTCATAGACCCACTCCGAAGTTCCAGTCTAAATCAAATGAATGGCGATCCAAAGTCCTGATCTGAATCAAATGATTCGCGATCCGCAATCCGATTGGAGCGATTCGAAACAATGTAGTGGTTTAATTGATCTGGAGTTTCAGCTCCGTTTTACCCATCACTACATGCTTTTTAAAATCATTTACAAACAACGTTGAAATTCAAAAATGAATGGCTCTTTTGATCTGTTTTTTTTTTTTTTCTAGTGAATCACTTGAACTGAATGATTGTAGTCACGAGCTTGAATCAATCGGAGCGGTTCCAGCGTGAATCACTCAGTTGATTCGGTTTGTCTGTTCCTCTCTTCGTGTCTTCAGCCATGTTTACATGACACTGTCAGCACTACTACTGGCTTAGCTCACTAGTTTTAAGACATTAACTGAAATAAGAGAAAAAAGTATGATGTTTATAAATAAAATATCCACATTTACATTCCAAACATAAGTCAACAAAAATCTACAAACATATTCATGTAACCAGTTTACTGCTAACTAGTGAAAGACTCCATTAATATGACTAACTGCAGCTCAAAATAAACATCAGATGGAAACGTTGTGCATTATGATCGAGTTTGTAGCTTAATTCACTGTATTTGAAATATGTGGCCACTGCAATTCAGTTGGTAGGAAATCAGTCGAAAGCATCCAGTCATCTCATACCATTGAAGTGAATGTTCAGTTTAATAGTGTATATATTGTAACAAATACTTGAGACTTTATTGTTGTATCTGATTGCATTAGACTTTTTACTTTTACATACATTTTTTTTATATGCATAATTAGTAAATCTTGACTATGAACTTAATGGCCTTATTAAAATGTTCAATGGAGTTGATTGAGAAAAATAACACTAGGCTATAAAAATCTAGTTTATGGCCCGTTCGTCAACCTCTTTCTCGATACATGAATGAAAACGCGAACACTAACAGTCGTTCACATGAGCTCATTTAGCCGATTGGATTTCATCCCACTATTTCCTGTTTTGCGAATGTAACTGCATGTTTGAAAGACAAATGACTATTAATAGAGGTGGCGCGTGCAGATGGCTAAGATTTCCCTCCCCTCCGGCTTCATTACTGCCGAGCTGTGGGAAAAAACACAACAAACCAGGACTGTAAAGACATTTGAGAGCTGTCATTCTTCACAAAGAGCATATTTTGTCTATTCTGTGCCTTTGAAGCAAATCCTTTCCCAAACGGCGTCTTGGGGGAAACGTTTGTGAATCAGTGATGCGTCATTGAATGTTTAACTGTTTAAATGTATTCATAAAAAGCATTGACGCCACTTTCATCATGTTTTGCACTAAGGATTTGTTTATTCACTTACATGCCAGGATTGACTCTCATGCGATGCTTCAGATGTCTAACTTGTCCCAAGGACTCTTGGTTTACATTGAGATGAGAAATGCCATGCTGTATTGGAGGGGCTGTGTGAGCAGCACGCTGTCAACATTACAATCCTGCAACAAACAGTTTGCCTCAGAAATGTTGAAATCTGTTTTCTTTGGCTTCTGTGCAGATCCTGGATGTGCGTAACGTGATGATGGTGGTCTCTCGATGGTACGGCGGGATCCTGCTGGGCCCCGACCGATTCAAACACATCAACAACTGCGCCAGGAACATCCTCATTCAGGAGGGTTACACCGACACTTCAGTAAGAATGAGAACAAACACGCTGCTATCCCAAGACTGGTTATGAATAATGCAGTTTAAAGGCTTGTGACCTGTGCGCTTCATGATGCTTGCTTTTGGTAAAGGTTGTCGAATGTCTGCATTTGTTCTGCTGATGTGGACAAAAATGCTTATATTTCTTTAAATATAGCTTTTTATATATATGCATGTATGTGTATATATATATATATATACAGTATATATGTAGGCTATATATATATATATATATATATATATACACAGTACTGTGCAAAAGTCTTAGACCACTAGTATTTTCACCAACAAAAAAGTTTGAAATCAGTTATTTCTATCTTTTTCTGTAGTGTGTCAGTAGGAAATATCAGTTTACATTTCCAAACATTATTTTTGCCATTAATTGTAATAATCCAGTGAGATTTTTGTTTGCACAAGGAGTCTGACAACAGCCAGTGCTCCACACAGAGATCTGATCTGATCATCATCCAGTCTGTCTGGAATGACATGAAGAAACAGAACAAACTGAGACAGACTAATCCAGAAGAACTGTAGCAACGTCTCCAAGATGCTTCAAGAAATCTACCTGCAAAGCTACAGTACTGTGAAAAGTTTTAGGCACTTGGGTAAAAATGCTGTAAAGTGAGGATGCTTTCAGAAATAATGCCATAAATAGATTTTATTTATCAATTAATTTCTATTAACTAAATTAAATCAACATTTGGTGAGAGCACACTATGCATCTAAAACAGCTTTTGCCCCATGTGCAGTTGCTCATAGTTTTTCAGGAGCTTTGCAGGTAGGTCTCTTGAAGCATCTTGGAGTCTGTCTCAGTTTGTTCTGTTTCTTCATGTCATTCCAGACAGACTGGATGATGATCAGATCAGATCTCTCAGTGGAGCAAATAAAAATCTCCCTGGATTATTACAATTAATGGCAAAATCAATGTTTGTAAATGTAAACTGTTATTTCCTGCTGACACACTACAGCAAAAGATACTAGCGTTCTAATCATTTTGGCCACCACTGTATGTTATTAAACCTAAATGTATATAAAATATTAAAAAGTTAACTGTTAATCAATTGTCTTTATATATTGTTAATAAAATTAATACACAGATTAATTCATATACAAATATCTAAGTATTAAAAATATTAATAAACTAATAATTAATAGAGAAATATATACAAATAAATATTAAATTAATCAATTTTAATATCAATAAGTTTGTAAACGAGTCCACATCAGCAGAAGAATGCAGACATTCAAGACTCTTTAACAAACCCAAACATCATGAAAGTCATTCGGTTCTAGTCATTTTTTTTTAATGGGAACAGTTCTGCCACCTCCTGCATTTGCAGAGGTCTCCTGTCGACGCATTTGTTTTCTTTCTGAGCTTCGTCTCGCTGCCGTTTTCGAGTACTAAACGTTCACTATTCCTTTTTTTGGTTACATCTGTGAATCTGTATGTGTCCGCCACTTACTCATCCGACAATCACAGTGATAAGGTCAGACAGAAAACAAGTTGTGAGGAGATTTGCCGGCATGCGCCTGACTTCTTCCCAGGATTCATTTGTTTGTTGTTTTCTTTCATTTCTGTGCAAATGAGGCTTTGTGCACAGCTGCAGGGCTGCTATGGTTACCCAGATAATAGGGGCGCGTCGTCACATATGCAGACGTACAATTACACGCATGTGTGATATGATTGTTTAAGAATTTGCTAGAATTCATTACGGAACGCTTGAGTCAATGAAAGCAGCATGTGTTTCTCATCACACCAGTGTCGTCTGCTCTCTCTGTGACCGAAGCTGTCATGATTCATGAGCGCAAACTCAGGCCTTCAGATCATAGTTTCTGACGTGTTTTGAAACCGGTATCCGTCGCAGCACACGTGTTATGGTGATTGGCGTTAAAAGTGGCTCCGCGGTGCCACTTCCGCTTCTATTTTAAGTCCAGGTTTTCTGTAATTGCTCTGATAATGGACTGAATGAGTCTGTTTCCCAACTCTGCGGCCCCAAAGGTTGTTTACTTGAATATCTCGCACCACTAAAGAGACCATTACGCCAATCTGCCTATTAAAGACTAATGGGTCTTTGTAAAAATCCTAATTACTGTAATTTCAGCATTTCGTTAAGTAGAGTTTTATTTTGTTATGCCACTCCAGAACTATGCCACTAAGTGAGCCAAACCACTGCTAAAATGCATTAGCTGTGGACAGACGGCTTAATTTTGTATATTTATTTAAATATATTTGTTGTATTTAAATTATAATTACTACATACCTATATAATTAGTTAATTAGTATTTACTTATGTAAGTAATAATTTAATACATATACAAATATCTAAATACATGTGAATTAAAATATATAATAAAGTAATAATATTAATAGAATAACTGTGTGTATGCATGCACGTGTGTGTGTGTGTGTGTGTGTGTAATTGTATGTGTAATTGTAACAAATTGATTGTATACACACACACACACACACACACACTTGTTACAATTATATATAAACACAAATGTGAATTAAAAGTGAATAAAATAAATATAAATATTATAATATAAAAATAATTACAATAATAATATTAATAAATAATATTATAATAAATTATTATTATTATTAATAAATAAAAAAATTCTGGTATGGACATAATGCATATTTATATATACATATATTTTATATATTTTAATATTTATTTATTTCAATATATCATTTACTGCTAAATATATATAAAATATATAAACATTATATATGTTAACAAATTATGTGTGTGTTCCATATAACTTGTTAATAATGTTATTAATATACATTTAGTTATTTAGCAGACGCTTTTATCCAAAGCGACTTACAAAAGAGGACAATAGAAGCAATCAAAACCAACAAAAGAGCAACAATATACAAGCCATATGACAAGTCTCGGTTAGCCTAACACAGTACACATAGCATAGCAAGGTTGTTTTTTGTTTTTTTTTGTTGTTTTTTTAAAGAAAACAAGTAGATAGAATGTAGAAAAAAGAAACAATTAAAAAATTATAAATATTTATATAGTATAAACAATAGATTAACGGCAGGGTAGGTGATTAGGTTCAAATGCATTTTTTGTTATTAAGTGTTAAGTGGTCTAAATTTATTTATATGTATTTATATCATCTGTGGAAGGCGTAGGACCATAAAATGTTCATCCAATCAAAATTTTCGGCCTGAACATTACGATAGGCTGTCCTGCCTGCCTGTCAAATATGTATTTGCATACCTCTGCGCACCCTGTTTACGCAGACATGATACATCGTCAGAATGAAAGGTGCTATTATTGTAATATTATGCGGTTTGTACTGTAAAGTTATCTCACCGGTGAATGAGACCCGAGGTAATCTGACAGCATTGCATTCAATCCTCCACCAGCGCCGTCTCTCATTGTATCACGGGTTAGTCTCTGGTCCGCCTGAGCATGTTCATGTTTTTTGGAGGAGGCGTGGCTTTGCAAAGTGACTATGCAGGGAAGGTGGGGATCTTGCTTTTAAAGCTAGCTTGCTATCGCCAGCCTTTCCGGAATCGCAAACCCTACCTTTAACCATTACAGCAACCTGCCTATTAAAGACTAGTGGGGCTTTGTAAAAGTCGTAATTACTGTAATTTGAGCTTTTTGTTAATTACAGTTTTATTTTGTTTTGCCACTCTAGAACTATAACACTAAGTGAGCCAAACCTCTGCTTAAATGCATTAACCGTATTGAATAAATTAAACACATTTAGAAAGTCCTTCTCACTGCCATAATTTGCAGTCTGTTTAGCATTGCATGCATATCGTAATTCCTTAGGTTCACATATTGGCTTCAAGAAGAACGCAATAATGCGTCTTCGAGATTTCTTGGGAAACCGCGTGTTGAATTTGTAGTTTTAGCCGTCTGATTGGAGCCATCAGCTCGTATGGATTTCCCGACAGCAAGCATGTCTCAGGCTCAGATGCATCACGCTGTTCTTTCAGGGTGAAGATGCATGTTGTGTTATCTTCGCAGTTTGAGCCGGCTGACTCATTGTGTTCGCATTCTGTCCACTGTGGCTCAAGAGTAATTAACATACAATGCATAATAACGACCGCCGCCGCGCAGAGTAGCCGGGCACGAGGACATCACGTGTAGAATAATAAAACCAGACTCCTTCCCAAACACTCATTTGGACACTGTTGGTCCATAGAGACGCAATCTAAATAATAAAAACAGTCAGAGGAATTTTAACAAGCCTTCTACTCTAATGGTAAAAATGACAGTGACATTATTTATGGCACAGTTGCTTTATATTGCATCAGGGAAATGCAATATGCGATAAGTTAAAACTCAAAGTCCTCCTGTAGCCCGATTACTAAGGCACGACGTTAGAAACGAAAAAATTGGGTTTCAATTCCAACTCTCAAATGCACACCTTGAATGCTCACAGGGGTGGAAATTATTTATTTTCATGGACTTCTTTACTTCTATGATGGTATTTTTTCCCTTAAACTGAAACACGCTCATATTTTAATGTCAGACCCTTCAGTTTAATCAAGGAAATTCGTAATATGAATGTTTGATTATATCATTATTTTTTGATTGTATTTGCATATTATTCAGTCAAATAGACGTTGGCTTTGCATTCATCAACACTCGCTTCAGAAACAATGGGAACTAATCTCACAGATACTTGATATCTACACTGGCATTTTTTATGTGACAAGATAAATAAATAATGAAATATCAGATAATTTACTAATAAAAAGAGTGTAGCAAAAAAATAAAATATAGCAAAAATATTGTAAATGTAGCTCAACAAAGGCTTAAAGGGATAGTTCGCCCAAAAATGAAAATTACCCCATGATTTACTCACCCTCAAGCCATCCTAGTTGTATATGACTTTATTATTTCAGACAAATACAATCGGAGTTATATATAAAAGAAAAACATCCTGGCTCTTCCAAGCTTTATAATGGCAGTGAATGGGAGTCGAGATTTCGAAGCCCGAAAAAGTGCATCCATCCATCATAAAAAGTGCTCCACATGGCTTCATGGGGTTAATAAAGACCTTCTGAAGCAAATCGATGTGTTTGTGTAAGAAAAATATCCATAACTAAAACTTTATAAACGTTAATCTCTAGCTTCTGCTAACTGTCGTACACGCCTGCACGCGAGAGTGGCGTTCAGCAGATGTAGGCGTAGCGTAAGCTCTGGTGAGAATATGCTAGTCTCGTGAGAACCAAGTTTTGTTTACAGGAAAGGAAAACCAGTCTCCTCTTGGCTTAAAGCGAAATCCTCTACCATTTTTCTTTACAAATCCTTGTTTTTTACTTCTAATTCGTGACTGGTGTTTTGTTTTGCTTTCTACCTCACTTCTCACCGGAGCTTATGCTACACCTACATCCTACGTACTTTATTATTAGAGCCGTGTGGAGCACTTTTTATGATGGATGGACGCACTTTTTTGGGCTTCAAAATCTCGACCCGAAAGAAGAAACTCATACGCACCTAGAATGGCTAGAGGGCGAGTAAGTGATTCATACTTTTTTTCCCCCCTGATCTGGGTTTTTGTCTCCAGATTTTTCTGTGACTGCAAAGTTCAGGCCATTATTGATGGCACAGCCTAACACTTTTCTAATTACTGTACATGTAGTTTCATACTGTAATTTAATGTTAAACAGATGTTTTTGACGTTATTATAGATTTCTCTTTCTTCCAGCAGGAAGATCTTCATTTCAGCTTTCCTTTTCACCAGAGTCTTATCACTTGTCTTTTATGTTTTCTTTTTTTGTTCTTCTTTTTCAGGAGGAAGCATCCAAAGCTGGAGGCAAGAACAAAAGACCTAAGGGCAAGAAGGCGAAATGAAAATCCTTCCTGGAACAGATGAATGCTGAAGGATTCGGACAAATAAAATAAACTGCAAATGCTGTAATAGTGATATGTAAGGGTTTTAAAGCATTCTATGTTGTGATGACTGTTAAAAACTTGAAAGTCATACCAAAAATGGCTTGCGTATGCGATTGGGTTTAATGGTCTGTTGCTACGCATTATGTCACACTAAGTGCTTTGTCTTATGAATAAAGATTTTTATGAATTACAAATTGATTTGCAAATGAGGGTTTGAGGCTTGCCTGAAGTCACACAGACAAACAAGAGTGTAACAGGTAATAAATACCCCTGACATTCCTCAGCGACCCTTGATCCTTTTTCCGGTTTAATGATGCACTAATAATGTAATTTGATAAAGCATGACAAAAGCAATTTCAGCTTTTCCAGGAGCGTCATACCAAAACCATTTGAGGAGAGTTTTTATGGCAAATATCAGACCCTGAAAGTGCATGAGATTGTCATTCCCATGTGTGATTGTCAAACGTCCATTATTTAGTCCCTTGGAGAGTCGCTCTCCAATATTGCGTTTTCACTTATACTTAACCTTTTGAATATTGCATGCCATTTTTTACCATTCAAACTTTGCAGGGCCATAGTCCACCGCCACCTAGTGAGTTTGTAGCACTGTGACTCGCATGCCAATTGTCCTTAATGAGCTCATGTGAGAATAACTTGATCATTTTGGCATGTGATGTTCTAATAAGCAGATGCTAGGTCACAGGAGAACCATCTGAATACCAAGTTGGATTGGAGGCACTTGCATGACGTTTGGTGGCGTGTCTTGGAAAGCAACTATTTGGTTTGCGTACTAGCGTCCCTGAATGATTTCAAGTCTTTGCTCAACCTGTGGAGCTCAGAATGGTTCACGACCGGTGAACTCTTCTGTGGGAATGAGTCATCCACAAAAGGTATTCAAGTGCTTTTTGACATCTCACCTTGGTTCTGCTCTTTCTCTAAGGCGCACATGCAATATCAGTGCTGTCTTCCTTCTTAAATACCTTTGGGTCTTAGACATTCTGGCCTCTTTCCTGTCTGCAGCTCTAGTCGTAGCCTTCTCACTTTCATCCTCCCTGCATGCATCTATTCCCTTTTCTCTGGACTATTCTTTCATGCCTGCCTCGGTCTCTCTCCATGTGTTCCCACTTTATTTCCTTTCAATGAATATTAACGCATCTTTTGACTGTCAGCACCTACCCTTTCGGATTCAATTGCTTGCTTCGCCTCAAGGGGCATTGCTAAATGCTTTGGTGGTCTTTTGCTGTGACATGTTTTCTATGTAAAAGGCGAAATCTGCCTAGCATGCAAAACTGTTTGACACCTCATCTTTGCCCTGAAAAATCTTTTATTTGGTCTACAGAATCATGGCAGTAAATGTGAAAGCTGTTTCCCCAAAGGACAAATCTAGGCTAATATAGTTTCTGGCAAGGAATCAAGCTTCTCTGCAAATAAGTTTGCTGTGCATTGATACGTTAAATTGACTAAAACAACTTGCTAATTGTCCATTTGACTACCCAACAGTCCGAACAAAAATTGCTCAGGCGTCTCATCTCAACTGTACCCAACAGGGCGCTTTTAATTTGGGCCAGAGTATTAAATTAGTGTAGTTGACATCTGGTGAGGATAGAAATATCTTCTACTCCAGACAATACCATGCACTTTTTAAAGTGACGAAAATAGATCTGTGACTATGCTATTTGCCAATTAGACGTCCAAACAGTTCTTGTAGAAAAGATTTGTTATGATATCCAAGAATAACTGTAACTTTGATTTCTGCAGAACAATCAAGCTAATCTTTGGTTCAAATAATTGCAATGCTGTGTTACAGCAGCCTAAACCATATCTCCAGCAAGCTAATCATTCATTTTGACTGGACAAAACTCACTCTGGGCCTGTTTGGCAGCTCATCTTTGCCCTAGGTAATGGATGTCTTTATTTAGTCTACAAAATGTGAAAACTGTTTCCCTAAAGGACGACTCTCAGCGAATATAGTTTCTCGTGAGGAATCAAGCTTCTCTGCAAACAACTGTGCAATACGTAAGAAAACGCAATGCTGTGCGTTGATCCTTTAAATTGATTAAACCAACATGCTAATTTGACCACCTAGCAGTCTAAACAAATCTCATCTGAACCGTAACCAACAGATCTCTTTTACTATGGGCCATAGAATCACGTTATTGTAATGACATTTGGTGAGGAATTGCGCTATATATGGATAGATATATCTCCTACTCCAGACAATACCATGCACTTTTTAGTGACGAAAATAGATCTGTGACTATGCTAATTGCCAATTACATGTCCAAACACTTCTAGTAGAAAAGATTTGTTACGATATGCAAGAATAACTGCGACTTCGATTTCTGTAGAACAATCAAGCTAATCTTTGGTTCACATAATTGCAATGCTGTGTTTCAGCAGCCTAAACCATATCTCCAGCAAGCTAATCATTAATTTTGACTGGACAAAACTTGCTCGGGGCCTGTTTGGCAGCTCATCTTTGCCCTGGGTAATGAACATCTTTATTTGGTCTACAAAATCATGGCAGCAAATGTGAAAACTTCCCTAAAGGACAACTCTCGGCAAATATAGTTTCTCATAAGGAATCAAGCTTCTCTGTGCAGTACGCAAGAAAATGCAATGCTGTGCGTTGATTCTTTAAATCGACTATACCAACATGCTGATTGTCTATTTGACCACCTGGTAGTCTAAACAAATCTCATCTGAACTGTAGCCAACGGATCTCTTACTGTGGGCCATATAATCACATTAGTGTAGATGACATTTGGTGAGGAATTGTGCTATATTTGGATGGAAATAACTCCGCAATACATCAGACAATACCATGCTGTGCATGGAAACTTTTTAAATGGTCAAAGCCAAATCTGTGACATGCAAATTGCCAATTTGATCACTAAAAGTTCTTGGAGTTTTATTTTGACATGCAAAGATTAATTTCTGCCAAAGAACTGGTTTTATCTTTGGTACAGATAGTTGGCTGGTACACATGAACATGCAGTGCTGTGTTTCGCCAGACTAAAACGTATCTCCAACATGCTAATTATTGATTTGACTGGACAAAACTTTCTCAAGGACTGTTTGGCTTCTTATCAGTGCTCCATCTAACCAATGTCTCCACAATTCTTTTGACCACAGCAAGCAGAGTTTTTAATCACATACGGCTAATAACATCTCAGGAAAAATTCAAGCTAACCTTAACTACAAATATCTTTACAGTACGTGAGAAAATACCATGCTTTAAGGTACATTTTAAGTACCTTCAGCCAGATCTCCAGCATGCTAATTGTCCATTTGATGCAACCCTGTGAGAGTAAATGCAATATTGAACTTTGCAACTCGACTTGACCAGATAATATCCCCCAAACATAGACACCAAGAGAGAACCATTAGCATTGCATGAAAGTGGCTAATTTGCATGGTGGACAAGAAACCCTTCCCTTTTGTATCCTGGCTGACAACAGTATCAATGAATAATATTAATCGTGGGAGAAATCAAATCAGCACATTAGCTGTCCTCCGTTGAGGCCTTACGGAGTAAGAAGACCAGAACAGAATGGTAATTCGTGTTGTTTTATCGTCTCAAGTGGCTTTGGGTGATGGCCGATATTGTTTGTTCAAATAAGGGTCAGGCCTCTTCATCTCTGGAGATCAAACATCAGAAGGGTGCAGCCAAAAGCTTGTTCCATAAGAGTCTCTCCTACTTCTTTAGAAGGTGATAGAGCAGACCCCTGTTGAAATGAGTCGTAGCTCTCGCTCTGGGCCTTTGGAATACACGGAATTCTGCTTATCAAGAATAATACAACAAAGAACTTGATTGCACTTAGCCTCTTTCCATGTTATCTTCCTCTGGCACCTGCCTCTATGTTTTAGTCCAAATGCTTTAATGTTTGAAATACCTGCTCATTAGCAACATGAAATGTGGCAACCTGAAACAAGACTATGGAGGCTTTAACCCTTTCAATCCCATAACTCGCTAGGAAAAAAGGTGTGGGATAGGATACAAGTTGAACAAGGGTCTTATGTTTTAATGAGAGCTTTTACTCTTCAGAATAAAATGCATCAATCAAAAAGCGTCCGTTTTGATCTCATGATGACTTTCAAGTCATTAAACCAGTTGGACACTTGTGCCAGGTCTGGCAGAGAGATCTACCAGGAATGAGATGTTTCACTGTGCTTTTATAGCATTTGTTTCATGTTTTAACAACACACTTATGGTAATCGAATCGCTCCCCAGCCTCTCAAGTGACCCGCTTTGGAAGTGATTGGTATCACTATGGGGCCTAGATAAGAAATCCTGGGTTAAGAGCCCAGGGGTTAATTAGCACTTCATAATTAAAGTAGAATGACACATTTAAAAAGGTTTTAGACAGAATTTAACTGCAAAACTGCTGGAACTAATGGAAGTTAAAGGAGCTGCACCATGCAGCGCCGCTAAATTGGATTTCACAGATGCACCATTATTTCAGTATCAATGTCATGCACGTGTGTATGAAACACAGGGGCAAAGTGTCTGCTATCGTCTTGCCCTGGTGCACAGCTGAGAAAGAGCACACAGGACTAAAGTCAGTCTTTTGTGTCAATAGGGAAATGACTCACGCGGGAAAAGAAGACCACATCTCTGACAGCGAGTGTAATTAAGGTTTTTTTAAAGCTAAAACACAGACTTTAGGATGAGGAGGCGTACTGTACATGGTGTGCAATTTAAAAACTTGAAAGTGCAATTAGGATGTTTATTTGTCATACCTTTAACGTCATGTACATTTTTTTCTTAAATGCTTCATTTTACGGTCACTTTTTTTTCTTCTTGCCTCATAAATGGAGGCATAGTATGTAATGTTTGTAGTTGAGGCACAGCCAGTGGGTAGAGAAGGAATGCTTTGAAGAAAATGACCTGCCTGAGCCTTGCCTTGAGTAGATGGAACTGTCCATGGTTCTGAAACTACTGAACAGTACAAGAGCACTAATACACTAGTTTAAAAATGTGACCAGGATTCCTGTTGGAATTTCTGTCATCATTCATAGCCAGTCCTAAAGAATAGCAATGGGAAATTACCCATAGGATTTTAGAAAATACAAAAATTAGATCTTTTAGAACATGGGAGTGACTTACTTTAATCTGCAGAACACAAAAGAAGATATTTTGGACCCCAATGGCAAGAACACAGAGACATTCTTTTTTTAAATATCTTCTATGTTAGGCAGAAGAAAGACGAATAGATTTGAATGACATGAGGAGGAGTAAATGATTTGTGACTCTGTACCACAAAACCAGTTATTAGGATCAATTTTTTGGCCGAGATACAACTATTTGAAAATCAGGAATCTGAGGGTGCAAAAAAATCTAAATATTGAGAAAATCACCTTTAAAGTTGTCCAAATGAAGTTCTTAGCAATGTATATTACTAATCAAAAATTACGTTTTGATATAATTACGGTAGAAAGTTTACAAAATATCTTCATGGAACATGATATAATTAAAATTCTAATGATTTTTGTCATAAAAGAAAAATCGAAAATTTCAACCCATACAAAGTATTTTTGGCTATATACCCGTGCTACTTAAGACTGGTTTTGTGGTTCAGGGTCACATTTTAATTTTTTGGGTGAACTTAAAAAATACTGAATTTTTAGTGTCACTGTAAACATTAATAATGAGTGTCTTTGTTATTTTCTCTGTTGAAAATGCCTAAACATTCTTAAAACGAGATAAAATGAATTTGTTTCTTCTCAATGGTCATATATATATATATAGTAACGTAAAATACGTAATATATATATTTCATTTAAAGAAATAGTTTAATTTAGCTCAAAGGGAATCATTTATGATTTTATAGGGAATTTGAACA
>JAFVLL020011446.1:70678-85678 GCA_021397915.2 Tor tambroides
CTATGCAGTTACTGAGTGTTGTTTTTTACATGTTGCTATGCAGTTACTAGGGTATTGTTTTTATATGTTGCTATGCAGTTACTGGGGTGTTTTTTTAACATGTTGCTATGCAGTTGCTAGGTTGTTTAGGGTGGTTTTTAGTAAGTTGCTATGCAGCTACTGGGGTGTTGTTTTTTACCTGTTGCTATGCAGTTGCTAGGGTGTTCTGGGTGTTTTTTGCATGTTGCTATGCAGTTGCTAGGGTGTTCTGGGTGGTTTTAGCTTGTTGCTATGCAGTTACTAGGGTGTCATGGGTGTTTTTTAGCTTGTTGCTATGCAGTTAAAGGTACTTTTTTAGTGAAAGTGAAGTGACATCTGGCCAAGTATGGTGACCCATACTCGGAATTTGTGCTCTGCATTTAACCCATCCAAGTGCACACACACAGCAGTGAACACACACACACACACACACACACACACACCGTGAACACACACCCGGAGCAGTGGGCAGCCAATGCTGCGGCGCCCGGGGAGCAGTCATTAAAAAGTGAATTTAAAACTAGTTTCCTGATCAATCCCTCAGTGCTGCTTAGCTGGGCTAGTCAAGATGCTTTTTTATGAATATTCAAACTTTTCTGCTTACTCCATTTGAGCATTTAGATCACAAAACAACAATTGTTTTTACTGCCTAACCCTTTTTTACACTTTGAGGAAATCAGTCAGTGAATAACTTACTGTTTCCATTTAAAATGAAAATAAAACATGTACCTTAATGTTCTTGAAAATCTCTTTTTGCTGAATGGAGTAGCATGAGGCGTAATTATGTCTCAATATCAAGTTAATCTGTCACACCGTATTTTGTTCACATTGTAAGTGTGGTGAGCGCTGAATCTTGTTCTTTTCTTTAATGCCGCATCTTTATGCGCAGGTGTGTTTAAAGCATTTGCAGTTACGAACCTGAGATGATTTTCAGTATAATACAGCTAATGCAAATGAGGAGCTTTATAAAAACTCGTCTGAAATCCCCCAGACAAGTGAGGAATTAAATTACAGTTCTTTGGTGAAATTAGATGGTAGATGATGTTTCAGACAGACCGAGTGCTTGATTAACGTCATCTGCTGTAGATGTGTTTACTCTTTAAAATCCATTCTGATGGGAGTGCATTAATATAATTTTTTTTCTCTTATCATTTCTTTTCTTAATTTTTTTATTTCCTCTTTGTCTTTTTCTGATTAGCTTTTTCCATTATCTTTGCCTCTCAGGGCTCCAAAATGGATGTTGTTATTCATGTGGCTAGCTTTAAAATTAGCTTCATCCGTGCTGTAACTTTACTAAAGTCTAGAATGCACTACACAACTTTTGCACCAATTTACAGTCTGGACAAGTCAGTGCTAGTTGACGAAAGTCAGAGCCAGAATAATAGAAGCCAGAATTTTTAATAGAAAATTGCATGGCGTATGATGAGCAGAAACTTGGATTGTTTAGCATCAGACTCTGATTCTATCCAGTCCAATTCCTCAAACATGTTTGATATTTTGAGCCGATTTTGAAACACATTTGTTTTAATTTGTCATGTGTTTCTGCATGAGTTTGTTGTAAAGTCTGGTAGTGTGTGATCCTCAGTCATTTAGTGTAAGATGCCCAGTTTTTCCTCTGTAACTATTATTACGTACATGATGCCTAGAGTTTTAAAATCTGTAGGGCTGCAACAAATGATTATTTTGATAATCGATCAATCTAATGATTATTAGAATGATTAATTGACTATCGTTGATTATTTCACTGATTAATCAGTAGACTTTGATTATTCAGCTTTTGCAGTTAGTTAAAATCTTGAGTTATTCATATTCTAACAAATAAATAAAGGGAATCACTTCAGCTTTTGAAAACCATATGTAATTACAGTTATTATACAATTAATTTATACAAATAAATATTTTTCATGCACAAAATGAGATGACGGAGAAACTCTCATTCACCATTTAATTAGCTATATGAAAAAGTAACTGAATGACATCATTCTGCCTAATATCTCCTCTTGTAAGTCATATGGATAAGAAACAAAATAAAGGTAAGTCATAAGATTTTTTATTTTTGGATGGACTGTTTTATTCACAACATAATCAGAATTTAAAAAAGGTATTTTAAGAGAGATTATCAAAACAGTCCTGAGGTGTAGATCAAGCTTTGATCTCTGCAAACCAAACTATCACTTTAATGAAATATTTTTTTTTGGCCACTAATAAAAATAATTTATCATTAGCTAGCTCCACACTGGAGAGCTGCTTCATAACAGAAAGTCAAGTTGTAATTCTAACTAAAAGCAACACTGACTCTGGTTTTTCATGTTTAATACTATAAAGCTGCTTTATTTAAGGCTATCTACTGCTATATAAATAAACGTGACACGACTGGACTTTACTGGAGTACCGAACCGCAGAGCTCGTGCAAACATCCACCTCGCTGTAATCAGATGCTTTCTTAACTGCTGCTTTCTCACCGCTGTCAGTTTTTGTTGTGTTTACTTCGTTATTGAGAGGAAAGTATGCAGCATATATTTACATATTCATCCAAATGCTGTGTCTTCTCTTGAATTGCATCCAGGAGGGCTGAATTACAGCGCCACACTGGTCTAACCACATTATTGCAGACTCTTACATTAGGATATATGAGATCAAACGACTACTCATCAAAATTATTTGTCAACAATTTTTTGTCGTCGCTGATGTCGACTAATCATTTCAGCTCTACTTTATGGGTGAACTATTTTTTACAATTTTCACTCCATGGACAGCCTAAACTAAATATAGAGACCAGAAGATCACTCTTTTCACATGAGAAAACATGTAAAAGTCTAGTTTGTGGTGTTGCCCCCCCCCCCCATATAAGCCATATGGATTCTTGGTTGACAGTCAACAATGTTATGGCGCATTGCACCTGCAGTGCTATACAGACGCCCTGAAGCGGACTGGACAACCTTATCAGTCCAAAATTAGCTAGACAAGCTTGATATAAAATCAGTGGATATGTTTAGTTCAGCCGAACAGCTGAGAGGGTCTGTCTGAGTGCATTAGACGCACTCTTCGAATTGTTCCATACAAACAAGGCCACGAGAAAGGGGGGAAAAAAGCATTCGCAGGCATATCTCTTAGTCACTTTGTAGTTCTATTGGGATTTCAGAGGCCATTTTGATGCTTTTTGATCTTTGATATATTGTGTTATCAGCAGGAACTTCAAAGTTTGGCCGTGCTCTAATTTTCATAAAAGGTTAGTGTTGACAGAAGTTTGTAAATGAGTTTGTCTATGAACCCAAGACGCCAGACTCTGGCGGGAACACGCACCTGTTTGTGTTCAGCATCTTCACAAGCTATAGATCTCAAAACATTTAATGAGATTTCCGTTCCACACAAAGACGTTTTCACAATAGCCCGACACAAAACCCAAAGCAGCCTCCGAGGAAATATCAACGGGGTTTTTACGTTTTAGAGGATGCTGCTTTGTGTTTCCTGCTATTTGCTTTAGATCAGCACTGATAAAAAGGCAACATTTGCACACAGCATTCAAAAGATATCTCATTAGCCTCGGCCCGACACAGGTGTTCAGGACGAGAGTATTAGCCGGAGAGAAAACAGATGAATCGCACTGATAGGGGCTCCAATTCGTGACGACTCTTTCTTTAGGGGAGCGCGCCGCCGTACATATTCATTAGCACTGAGCTTGCTGTTTTTCTCGACTCGTGAATGAAATCACAGTCGAGAAGATGGTCACATTTGTCTGCCGTTCTTTGGCTTCAATAAGGTCCAACTCTGCAGTACGGAAAGGCACTCTGGACCTATTTTTGACTCTCTTTCTTTGTAAATAATGGAGGGACACTCAGCGCAAATAGGCTGAAACCCATTTTGATGGACAGAAACCACTGGCAGAGTCCTTCCCGAGGGTCTTACAGCAATATTTGAAGTCCTTGGTGTTGTGTACAAAACAGATTTAAACTCAATATCTGGTCGCTCTCGCCCAGCTGGTTATTTTAGCAAAGCCAGATATTGCCTGTAAATCCATGAAAACCCAGAGCCGCTGTGAACGTTGTATGAGTGCGTTTTTTCGTGCATTGCATCAGGGATATGTCCCTTCTTTCGTAAGCACCTAAACCTGTCCGTCACTGACGATTTCTAAGCAAAGTTGTTGACATACGGTGTTTATGGTGAATTAAATGTAATTCTCTTTCTCTGTTGAACTCACGGTTGGGTGTAGTGTTAGATCAGAGAGCATTCTGTAAAACAAAGCCCAGATTTGGCTTTATAACACCCAGCAATATTCCAGTTTTTGGTTCACGCTGGATGGCCAAAATCAGGCAATCAGAGCAGAAATGTTTGCGCATAATACTAAAAATGCGTATCATATTTGATGCTTCCCCAGACGGAGATGTAGAATTGGTCACACAAGAGTTACCCATGTATATTTATTGAAAGGAGAAGATTTGCCTTTATGTGATTTTTTTGTAAGTCTCTTCCTTGGCTGTAAAACATTTTATTAGAGTGTCCTGCTTTAAATTATTCTAGGAAACGGTTTTAATCAGAAAGCACATTAATAGACAAGTTTCTCCTGGAAAATATTAGACCTTTTTAGCAAACATGAATTTGAAAGATTGTTTGTTTGTAAACATAACATCATTAAATTATTTGGTAACACTTTAGAATAGGGAACATTTATTCACTATTAACTACGACTTTTCCCTCAATAAATTCTAAATTGCTGCTTAGTAATAGTTAGTAAGGTAGTTGTTAAGTTTAGGTATTGGGTAGGATTAGGGATATAGAATAAGGTCATGTAGAATAAGGCATTAATATGTGCTTTATTAGTACTAATAAATGGCTAATATTCTAGTAATATGCATGCTAATAAACAACTAGTTAAGAGATCCTAAAATAAAGTGTTACCAATTATTTTATGCAATTCATGGAAGTATTGCTATTAAGGCATATAAATTTTATTCTTGCGTTTGTCGTGAATATAGCCTTTGATGTGGCATAAAATTAAAAATATAATTTCTCCAGATGGCATCCAGTTTTGATGTTGATGTGAAATTGATGTTTCCCATTTTCTGCAATCAATCTTTTTTCTTCCATGTTTATAATATACTGAGTAGCTTGATTTTGGACCAATCAGATTTCACTGTGGGCAGGGCCTCTCGGCACAAGGCTAAAATAATAAGAAACCAAACCGCCAACCAATTATGGTGCTGGATATCAAGTAGTCGAGTACAAATGCCATCTACTGGTGTAGAAAAGATATTCACCAATAAATTGCTAGTAAATTTCACAGTAAAAATATCACGTTGCGCATTAAATTAAATACGTAATTTCTCATAAAACATTTTTTTATATAACACTTTTTTTTTCAGCTTTTTGCTTGTAGGATAAATATTTAAAAATTTATTTAAATAATAAGGTAACAACCTTTCTTCTAAAGTCTCACACATTTGTATACTGATTGCAATTACTACGCCAACTATTTCAATTGAAATGCTTTCAACTGCGCCCGTATTTTAATAAATGTATTATTTATCTTGCTTGAAGCAGGCTTGTATTTATATATAATTCTAGGTTGTGAGTTTTAGGTTGCTGTATTTAAATAAATATTTCATAGTCGTACCATATGCTCAGATTCAGCCACGAGTTGTTTACGGCCGAACCTGTTGCGGCAGGAATTGGTCGGCGTCGCAGTAATAATAAGTTGCGCTTCAAGTCTGCTCGTGTCCTTTCGAACAGTGTTTTATTAGCGTCAATATGTTATGCGCACACCCATCTAACACATACGTTCTCCAGATGATTTTTAAACCAGCCTGCAGTCCTTTAAAGACGAGCAGGGGCTGAGAAATAAGCCTGTGCCGGTGAATGTGTGCGTGTTCATGTGTTGGCAGTCGTGTTGCATCACTGTGAAATGTTCTGTTGCTTGCAGCCTCTTTCCAGCAGTTTTAGTTATTCGTATATTTTTATATTCTGACGGCAGTATGTTGGAACAGTGTCTGGTTTGATATGCACATAGGTTTCCATGTTTTGGGCATGTTTTGCTTATATATATTTATTTATTTATTTACTTGCAGGTTCAAAGGGTTCTGAATCATTTATATGAAAACAAGAAGATCGCAAGTGCCACTCACAATATCTATGCATACAGGTATTTCTGTTTTTAATTCATTATCAAAATTTGCAGTTGTTAAGAGTAGTATTTAAATATTTTTTCTTTTTCGCAAATTTACAGACTCCATTCAGTCCTTTTGTACATAATTTGTTTTATTTCTACCATATATGTGCATTTTTGTACTTCATACGTCATTTTTCTAGCTACTTTTTAAGATATTTAAATGAAAGCAGTCTCTCATTGAGTTCCATTAGTAAATGCTCATTGTAGAATTTGCATACTGATAGAAAAGGTATTAAAGTGTACCTTTTACAAAAATTGTTTGAGGTTTACATTTAAAACAAGAAAAAAAAAACATTTCCACTGTACTAAGAAAAATAAACTTAATTCAAGATACGTTCTCTTATGGGATTTTTTATAAGTAAATGTATCTTGTTCTAAGGATTTTGAGAGGTTTTTATCACTAAAATCACACTAAAAACTTCCTTAAAAGAAGATAAATTCAACAGTTCAGTTTACATCAGATTTACTGATATTATACATTTTGAGATTTTATTTTCTACTTTTATTTTAATTTTAACTAAAGTTTTATCTGTTTTGTTTTTATCTTTCAGTTGCTTTTTAAATGTTATATTGTTTTTATTAATAATTATTTTACTTTTAGTTTATTTTAGTTCAACTAAATGAAAATAAGAAATGCTGCCTTTGCAACCTGCTGAAATAAAAAATTTAAGGTTTTTTTTATATATTTGATTTTATTCCAGTTATATATTTTATATATTTTTTAAATAATAAAAAGTTTTTTTAGTTTTATATGACTATAATGACCCTGTTCTGCATTCAGCAAATGCTAGGGGAAGTTTTTTGGTATGTTATTAGATTTCAGCCAGTATTTCAATTATTCCTGCATTTAGGTTTATGCATTGAAATGAAGACTGTAACGTCGGTGCGTGACGTGTGTGTGTGTGTGTGTGTGTTTACGCGAGCGCAGCAGCGGGGTTTCTTCAGGACATGATCAGTGACATACAGTAGGGGTGGAGTGGCTGAGATTAAACCGCAGGTGATATTGACATTCAGCATGTTCCTGAAGCCCCTGGTGAACGAGAAGAGCTGGAGCACAACCCCCACAGCCACACAAAACCTCAAAAGAAAGCTGGTGTTTTCATTAGAATTTAATAGATCAGTTATGATTACTTATTGATTGCTGTCGGTCATTACCGTGGACTGTTCTTTATTAATGGCTTGCGGCAGAATATTTGGATCAGATCATCGGTAAAGTACGCTGTCTGTTAAAAGTTTGGAATATTTCAAATGTATAAATATTTTTAAGGTCTCTTCTGCAGACCGAGGCTGCATTTATTAATCAAAATACAGTAAAAATGTGAAATATTATTACAATATAAAATCACTGTTTTCTATGTGACGATAATGTAAAATGTAATTTATTTTGCTGAATTTTCAGCATCATTACTCCAGTCTTCAGTGTCACATGATCTTCAGAAATCAGTCTAATATGTTGATTTGCTGCTCAAGAAACATTTCTGATTATTAGCAATGTTGAAAACAGTTGTGCTGCTTCATATTTTTGAGATATAAACCCATTCACAAGTTTGGGCGAAGTATGATTTTTTTTCGTTGCACTAAACTGATAAAAAATGACAGTAAAGACATGTTACAAAAGGTTTCTATTCCAAATAAATTGTGTTCTTTTGAACTTTCTATTCATCAAATAATCCTGAAAAATAAAATGTATCGCAGTTTCCACAAAAAAAGCAGAAAAATGAGTGATTTCTGAAGGATCATGTGACACTGAAGACTGCGGAAAATTCAGCGCTGCATCACGGAAATAAATTACATTTGAACATAGATTCACATAGAAAACAGCTATTTTAAATTGTAAAAAAATTTCACAATATTATCATTTTTACTGTATTTTTGATCAATTGAATGCAGCCGAGACTTCTTTCAAAAACATGAAAACATTTCATTATTCCAGACTTTTAACCGGTAATATACAACAAAATCGCATGCTATTTTTAAACAATCTTGTTTAACATTAGCATGTAACTTGTCCCGCATTATTTATGCTAATGATGAATCCAATGTCGATGACCTTAGAAACCACGATTAAACAATCTTTTCTTCTTTTTTAACTATTACTGTACATTTGATCTTGTGAGGTCTTGTAGTTTTATCAAAACTTTGAACAGTGCACTGTGTGATTTAGCACCGACTGGCCACTTTGTTGACACCAGATACCCAAAGAAAGCGTTCAAACTCCTGTCATTGACACACACGAGGAGCCATATGTGCTGAAAGGTCTCTCTGGGCAGCGCCGCGTCTCTTGGCTGTTAGCGAAGTGACTGTCAACACTGTGCTCATCTGCTGCCAGCATCTGCTGCTGCCTTTCATTCCCAACAACTATTCCCCAAATGATGGACCTTGTGCGCTCAAAACCGAAAAACCCTCAGCGGGGCGTCCCGATTTCCCACACTCCTCCCTGTGCCTGATATTACGCCGCATCCAAATCCTCGTCCAATTTTGCTCTGAAATACACCCATGACTACAAAACCCCAGACGCGGCGTAATGCGAGAGCAAGTCGCTGCCGTCGTGATGGACAGTTTTTGTAAAAGTGGCCCCTGAGGGTCCGCAGGGCAAAGAGCTGTGATTTGATTTTTTTACGTTTACTTAACAATGCCTTCATGTTTCCATCAGGATCTACTGTGAGGATAAAAACTCGTTCCTGCAGGACTGCGAGGACGACGGAGAAACCGCAGCGGGGGGCCGGCTGCTCCATCTTTTGCAGGTAAACGTGTGTTTGAGTCAGGTGATCATCTGAAATATTGGCTAGTGCATGCTATTCATGATATGGTGATTTTCATGTATTTGGATCGTGGGTTTTTGAGTTTGTGTATTCTGTCTGCTGGGTACATTTTGTCATAATTTATGACTTTCTTCTGGAGGATTTCTGAGAGTTCATGCTGTTCTTAAAAGCAAATCGTAAACTGTCGCGACTGTCGAGTTTGGAATAAAAATAAACAGTTAAAAAATAATAATAATTATATTTATATATTATATAAATAGTTTGATTTTTATTTTTATGCATTAATTAGTGCATTAATTATTTCAACCAAATATGTGACCCTGGACCACAAAACCAGTCATAAGGGTCAATTTTTCAAAATTGAGATTTATACATCATCTGAGAGCTGGATAAATAGGTTTCCATTGATGTATGGTTTGTTAGGATCGGACAATATTTGGCTGAGATACAACTATTTGAAAATCTGGAATCTGAGGGTGCAAAAAAATCAAAATATTGAGAAAATCGCCTTTAAAGTCGTCCAAATGAAGTTCTTAGCAATGCATATTATTAAGTTTTAATATATTTACGGTAATAAATTTACTAAATCTCTAAATGGAACATGATCTTCACTTAATATCCTAATGATTTTCGGCATAAAAGAAAAATGGATAATTTTGACCCATACAATGTATTTTTGGCTATTGCTACAAATATACCCCAGCGACTTAAGACTGGTTTTGTGCTCCAGGGTCACATGTATTGTTTAGCATCACTGAATCAACTAAGTACATTCATTTATACCAGCAAAACTAATTTTAATAAGTTAAAACAAATAGAAATAGCTATTTAAAGTATCAGTTGCGGGTTAATATTGTGTTAAATTTTAGATTGTCAATGTCGTCTTTTTGCTCAATTTCGCAAATGAAAATCGTTCCAGTCAAAGCCACGGCAGAACTGTTGTGCATCTCTGAACAACACAGCAGCGAATGAATGAATCCATGAGTGAATCAATGATTTAATGATTCATTCGTAAAGACAGATTCTTGCTTCGTTTCTGAATGAAATCGGTTGCATGAATGATTCAATGACTCACTTAAGACAGTGACTTGCGATTTTAGTGTCATATTTTATAGTATCATTTCATTATTTAAAATTATTTAGTACCCATTTATTATCATTATTTATGCAATATTGACGTAAAATGTTTTTATTTCTAAAGCTGCATTTTTGTAATGTCAATTTAGTGCTTTACTCATCTAACACAGTAATGACTTTAAATGATCTTTTCAGATTTCTCAGCTCAAACTGATGTGTGATTAATTTAAAAAAAATTAATAGCTTGACATTTCTAATATTTAGGGCTTTTTTTAAAATGATTTTACTGACAAAAAAGCAAAAGGCATCAAGCTGTGCACGTGTCAAACGTCAATGGCACATTACAGGCATCTTGTTGATATGCTGCTGGGATTATCCTCCCTCCTCCTGTCCTGATCCCAATTCCTTTCTCGCAGTGTCAGATAATTGCACGCCGATGTGTCATTCATCCATAATCTTCGCGCTTATCTCCTGTTCTCTGATTAAAAGGCCTCTGAGCACCAGCGTCAACACCCTCCGGTGTGAAATACGACATGACACTGTAATCTCTACCCACTTTCATTTAGACCCGACCAAAAAACCCATACAGCATTCCTGTCAATAACCTCGACGGGAAATAAACCCACGGTCTGCTGCGACATTCGTTAAATTTATCAGGAAACGGAGCATCTGTGATGTTGTTTTTCAAATGATATTCTCCCAAGTGTGATTTAGTTTGTTGGGTTAAAAGACTATCATGATTTATGAAGTGTTTTGAGATGATGAACGCCCCCTTTCCAGTTTTGCTACACTGTACAGTTATTCCAGAAACAAAAACATTATCTGAGTGAATGTGAAAACTAAATGATTTTGTTATATATATATATATATATATATATATATACCCTTAACTAAATATTTAGCTGAAGCACCTTTACTGCCTCAAGTCTTTTTTGTTTGATGCGACAAGCTTTGCTCATCAGCATTTGGGAATTATCTGTCATTCTTCTCCTCACTTCTTCACCTCTCAAGCTCTGTCGGGTTGGATGAGGGCAGATGCACATTTTCAGGTTTCTCCAGAAATATTTGATTGGGTTCAAGGCCAGGCTGTGGCTGGGCCACTCAAGGACATTCACAGAGTTGTCTATAAGCCACTCTTGCTGTGTGTTTAGGGTCATTGTCCTGTTGGAAGGTAAACCTTCTGCCCAGTCTGAGGTCCTGAATGCTCTGGACTGGGTTTTCATTAAGGCCATCTCTATATTTTGTTGAATTGAGCTTTTCTTCTACTCTGATGAGTCCCTCAGTCCCTGCTGCTGAAAAACAGCCCCACAGCATGAGGCTGCTACCAGCACACTTTACTTTTGGGATGGTACTCTGCAGGTGATGAGCAGAGCTGGTTTCCTTCAAACATGATGCTTAAAATTGAGGTTCATCAGACCAGAGAATTTGTTTCTCAGAGTCTGAGGGTCCTTTAGATGTTTTTTTGCAAATTCCAAGTGTGTTTTCATGGGTCTTCACTGAGGAGAAGATTGAGTCTGGCCACACTGACATAAAGCCCAGATTGGTGGAGTGTTGCAGTGATGTTTGTCCTTCTGTAGGTTTCTCCCATCTGCATATATGACCACTAGAGTGACCATCAGCTTCTTGGTCACCAGTCTAGACAAGGTCCTTCTCCATCAGTTGCTCAGTTTGGCCAGGAGGCCAGCTCTAAGAAGAATTCTGGTTGTTTCAAACTTCTTCCATTAAGGGTAACAGAGACTACATGATTCTGTGAACCTTCAATGCAGCAGAATTTTTTTCTGAACTCTTCCCCAGATGTGTGGCTTGATGCAAACCTGTTTCTGAGCTCTACAGGCAGTTCTTTTGACCTCAGGGCTTGGTTTTCGCTCTGATATGCATTTTCAGCTGTTGGACCTTTTATTAAGACTTGTGTGCCTTTCCAAATCATACCCATTCAGTTGAATTTGACACAGGTTACCTTCACTCAAAGTGTAGTAACATCTACAAGCAATATGAATGCTCCTGAGCTAAATTTCAACTGTTCCAGATAAGGGTATGAATACTTACGCAATGGAATCAGTTAAGTTTTTTATTTTTAATAAATTTGCAAAGATGTTAAAAACCTGTTTTTTGCTTTACCATTATGGTGAATGGAGTATAGATTGATGTGGAAAAAAAGTAATGTAAAGCAGTTTAACATAAGGCAGCAACATAACAAAACGTGAAAAAAAAAAATGAAGGGGTATGAATATTTTTGCAAGGCACTGTGTATGTGTGTGTGTGTATGCGTGTGTGTGTATATATATATAAAATTACTATAATACTTTAGTTACATTAATAGGTTAATTTATCTAATTAAATATTCATTCAATTCGCAAAATGATTCGCAAACCCACTTCGAAGTCCCGATCTGAACCAAATGATTCACGATACACAAAGTCCCGATCTACTGTAAATCAAATGATTCGCTACAGCGCTTTGAAGCCCCGACCTGAATCAAGTGATTCTTGATACGCGATCCGATTGGAGCGCTTTGAAACAGTGAATCATTTTGCGACGCAATGGGTAAATTGATTCAGAATTTCATTTTTGTTTCGCCCATCATTACGTGCTTTTTAAAATCATAAAAACCGATATCAAAATTAAAAATGAATGGCTGTTTTGAACTGGTTTTTGCTAGTGAATCGTTTGAACTGAATGATCGAAGTCATGAGTTTGAATCAATCTGAGCGGTTCAAGCGTAAATGACTCATTCAGTTGTTTACACAACACTGTCAGTACTACTACTGGCTTAGCTCGCTAGTTTTATGACATTAACTGAAATAAGAGAAAAAATATTGATGTTTACAAATAAAGTATTAATTTTCCACTCCAAAGATAACATTTAGCTCAAATCATATTGAGATGAGGCAAGCGGTTTACTGCTAACTAGTGAAACACTCCATTAATATGACGAGCTGCAGCTCAAAATACGAGTTAGATGGAAACATTGTGCATTACGATCAAGTTTGTAGCTTAATTCACTATATGTCAAATAGTTTGAGCTGCAGTTCACTTGGTGGCAGTTCAATAGGAAATCAGTTGAAAGCATCCAGTCTCTCATACCATTGAAGTCAATTTTCAGTTTATCTGAGATATTATTGTATCTGATTGCATTAGTTTTTTAGTTTTTGTATTTTATTTACACAAATGGATTCAGTGATGTGTGTTCATAATTTGTAACTCTTGGCTATGGATTTGATTGGAAAAAACGCTATAAGAATCTAGAGTATGGCCCATTTGTTGACCTCTTTCTTGGTGCATGAATGAAAATACACCAGTGAACACTAACAGCCGAGCTCATTTAGCCGATTGGAGTTTGTCCCACTAGTTCCTGTTTTGCGAATCTGACGGCATGTTTTGAAAGAGAAACGACTATTAATAGAGGTGGCGCGTGCAGATGGCTGAGATTCCCCTCCCCTCCGGTCTTCATCCCCGCCGCGCCGCGGGAAAAAACACAACAAGCCAGGACTGTAAAGACACTTGAGAGCTGTCATTCTTCACAAAGAGCATATTAAGTCTATTCTGCGCCTTTAAAGTGACTCCTTTCCCAAACAGGGCCTGACAGGCTATGTGGAAACATTTGCGTCATCGACTGTTTTACTGTTTAAATGAATTCCTCAAAAGCACTGCTTTCAACTAATACATGTTTTGCATTAAGAAGTTGTGCATTTGCTTACATGCAACAGGTTTCCTAGCTAAAGCCAGGATTGATGTTTCAGACTTGTGCCAAAGACTGTCGGTTTACGTTTAGCTGAGAAATGTCACGCTGTATTGGAGGGGTTTTGTGAGCAGCACGCCGTCAACATTATAATCCTGCGGCAAACAGCCGTCAGAGTTTGCCTCAGAAGTGTTGAAATGTGTTTTCTTTGGCTTCTGCGCAGATCCTGGATGTGCGTAACGTGCTGGTGGTGGTCTCTCGGTGGTACGGCGGGATTCTGCTGGGCCCCGACCGCTTCAAACACATCAACAACTGCGCCAGGAACATCCTCATTCAGGAGGGTTACACCGACACTTCAGTAAGAATAAGAACAAACATGCTGTTTTCCCAAGACTGGTTATGAATAATACAGTTTAAAGGCTTGTGTCCTGTGTATTTCATCATGCTTGACAAATTTCTGCATTTCTTCTGCTGATGTAATGCTTATATTTATTTAATCATAGCTTTTTGTATATTTATGTATTACATGTATCTAAATATGATATTTATTATTTGATAATTAAGTATAGATACATACAAATATACATAATAAGTCCACAAAAAAATATATATTTATGTAAAATAAATATTACTTCAAATAATAAATTATTAATATTGCTGATGTGGATAGAATGCTTAGATTTGTGTATTTATTTAAATATATAAATTAAATCTCTATCCATTTATACACACACACACACACACACACACACATATATATATATATATATATATATATAGTGATTAATCGCATCCAAAATAAGTTTTTGTTTACAAAATATATGTGTGTGTACTGTGTATATTTATTATGTATATATAGACAAACACACATACACTAAATATTTTTTTTAATATTTACATGTATATATTCTTATATTTTATATTATATATAAACATATTTAACATATAAACATAACATATTTTTCATAAATATATACATGCATGTGTTTGTATTTATATATACATAATAAATATACACAGTATACACACATATATTTTGTTAACAAAAACTTTTATTTTGGATGCGATTAATCATTTGACAGCACTTATATATATATATATATATATATATATATATATATATATATATAAATTAATTAATAATAGTCACATCATATTTATAAGTAATCCAAATAATTACTGATTAAACATTAAGAAATATATAATAAATATTAATTAAAATAAATAGTGTTGTTAATAGAATGCTTATGTTTGTGTATTTTAATATTTGCTTATTTATTTAAGCATGGAATTAAAGCTAA